>CM041198.1:6370923-6605923 GCA_023078555.1 Ulva prolifera | reverse complement strand
TGTCGCGTCAACGGAGGCCGCACTATGGTGCGGGGCATGACGCCTCGCACCTGCCGGTGAGCTATAGCTAGCGCTCATGCATATGATGGGTCGTGTGTGTTTGCGGGGGGCTTCTGCTGCTGCTTCTGCTGCTGTGAGGCTGCCAGTGTGGTATGTTTTCCGTAAGCTCATGCCATCTGCTATGAGATAGAAGAATGACATCTCTGCAAAGTTCAATGCATTGGGGACAAGTAAGCACCACACAGGAATGTGTTCAGTGTGTTCAGTGGGACTGCGCCGTCAGCAGGTCACAGTGAACGTTCAACCCGAGTTCTTCCCGAGAAAACGGGCCGGGCGACGACCTCTCACATGCCGCGCCGGCCGTGTACCCCTATGCCTCATCCTGTTATCTACGACGCCTTTTCGCAGACCGTGTGAGCGCGTGTATGTTGCTGTTGCTTCGGATGAATTTTTTCTGTGGTATTAGTCTTCTCTCTTTTACTCTTTTGTAATTTTCGCAGACCACGACAGACGGTCTGCGATGGCAAACCTGAGCCTGGGCAGTGGGAGGCGGCCATGCTCTGTTAGCTCTTCAAATATTTCAAAAGAGCAAACGGGAGAAGACAAACACCAAAACCGAATCTCATCCGAATCAACATCAACACATGCACACACGAACTGTTAGCTCGTTAGCCTTTTAGTGTTCTCGCGGCACACTGCAAGAACCGCCATGCTGCATCGCCCACGCAACTTAACTCCAAATATATGACAACCGTCAGGTTGTCAGATAACCCTGTATCCACTGAGGAATTCCGGAATGAAGCGCCGGTGTATAACATGTTGACACCCCACCCCAAATGGTAGTGCCACTGCCAACACTATTGGCAACCAACTGTAATTGGGGCCTTTCACCCCTCTCTGAAGGCGCATGATGTGTCAAGCAGCCTGCCCAGCGGTGCATGCAGAACATATATATGCCCAAGCGCGGCTAGCTGCACTTGGGCATATGCCGTGCATGCATCCTGCATCCTGCTCAGGGTGAGCTAGCTCTGAGCATCGCACCAAAGAGCATCACCAGTTTACGGGTACCCTGACTGCATGCATGCAGTCACGTGGGTGCACAGCACAGCAGCACAGCAGCACCACAGCACTGGCACAGCACACGCGTTAACGCGTTAAATTCATGTGCACTTGCGCATATGCGCATGCATGGGCCCCGCCTCTCAGGCTCCCATGAGCCTCTGATGAGCCCGCAGGCCCTCAATTCTAAGTGCTCAGATTCATTCGAATCCGGCTCCGAAGGTCTAGATCTCACTCACGTCTCTGGCATGCAGCGAAGATTCCACGGCCTCCTGCAAGTGACCACTCCCGCCTGGACAACAGCTGCGACGTCAATCAGAGACACGCGAGGATGCATGCAAGCACTGGAGCACCTGGCCGCATGCATGGCCGCGTACCTGCAGAGCGTGCCGTGGCCCTGATGTCGGTGGGGCTGCTGCTATGCAGCAGTCTGGCTTGGGGACAGCCGGTTATACCACGGCCGCCGCCAATACCGCCTCCCCGTGCGTTTCTTCAACCGTTTGCGTTTGCTCGGGGGCCGCCGTGCCCACTGTCTCCAAAGAGATCGCTCACACAAAAGTACATGTCTGTTGTAACTACTTGCTTGTGCGAAAGAATGCGGTTCATCGTACGCTGCGGTGATGTTGTTGGAGCGCACAGAGAAATCGTCAGCCTTGTGCGCCAACGGCATGCTCCCGAGTTGAGGAAGGCAGAACGCCATGTACATGTGTGGTGTCTGAGGTCCCGGGCTTGCCCAGGACTGCAAGGAGTGGCCATCAGCATGCGCACCACACGATGTGGCGAGCATACAGCCAATTCATGCCCACAGGGACGCCGAGGTTCCGATTCGAATGCTGAGTTGAGGTGCACACACTGGCACCTACTGTGCAGCTGTAGTACAGCTGATGCATGCACCACATGCGCTAATAGGACTGTGATACGCTCCTGATGCGGGATCTTGTTTTGCTTACCTGTCGCTTTTTTCGACTTTCATCTTCTTCGGACTTGTTTTCTTTTGCTGACACCTATGCCTCTGCCGTTGGTAAGGCACATAATGTGGCTAGTTGATGCCATGACTGCTCTGACTGCGGAGCCGCAGGCGCCTGTGATGACGCACGAGCCTAGCTATTTTCCGTTACTCTTGTTCCAGCGTCGGCCCTACGCCTTCAGCTCCTGCTTGCCTCTGTACTGTCTCGCTGTACTGTCTCGTACAACTCCTTCCTCAAAATGATATCTAACCTGAGATCTAACTTCATGCAGCGGTCACATGCGGGGTCCCAGGCCAGCGATGCTGCGGCGAGGGAGAGTTCAACAACTTCGTCGGTCCATCAGGCTGCGAGGAAAACCGCAGCACGTGCTCCGTGACAAATATCTGCACTGTCTGCGGCGTCCCAGGCGCTCCTTGCTGTCCAGGCAGCGCTTGCGATGCTGACGGCTACTACAATTTCGACCCTGACTTTGACCTGGATGGAACCACCTGCAATGCCAACAGCATCTGCGAGACCACCTGCGGCGGACCCGGTCTGCCTTGCTGCCCGGACAGCAGCGGGGAGGCCCGCGGCTGCTTCGGCTTGCCTGTCGTAACCACCTGCCAGTCAGGTGTCTGCGAGGTGTGCGGCGGGCTGAATCAGCCGTGCTGCGACACAGCACGCGGATCCAGGCCGTGTTTCGGAGGCTTCAACAGCCCTACACAGTGCGATGCCGTGTCCAACACCTGCGTTCCGGTGACGTGTGGAGAGGCCGGCCTGAGCTGCTGCGACGCCGGAGAACGGGACGACGTCGACGAATGTTCGTCCTACGGCCAGACCTTCTGTGACACGGCGACTGACACATGCACGCGCTGCGGCTACGACGGCCTGGACTGCTGCCCTGAGCTGTACCCCGGATCCCCATACCAATGCCTGCCACCCATCTTCACTGGCCCGTCTGGCGGCGACTGCTCAGCCGAAAACGTCTGCACCAACTCGCGCCCACTGCCTCCGCCTGTACCGCCAACGCCGGAGCCGATGCCGCTGCCGCCGCGTGTCGGTGCGCCCTAACCCTTACGTAAGCACACATGCACCGAGCCTGAAAGGAGTCACAGGTTTGTATGACCGGCGACATGAGCCTGCACGCACACACCACTGCACTGAGCAATCCACCGGCGGCCGTGGCGTGTGCGACCGCGAGCGGTGGGGCAGCGCCCACGCACGATGCTGCGGTCACCAGGACCACATATGCATATGCAATCCTGGTGACCGCACAGTGTTTGCGGTTGCACACGGGTTTTCTAACACAGTGTTTTACGCAGTGAATCAGGCTAGTGCCCGCCTAGATGTCGATGATGCCTGGCGATGTTGACATGAGCCCCTCTCCACTTGTGATCATGCCGCCTCGCAGTCAGAAATCTTCTGTGCATGCAGTCGCCGATTGCGGGAACAGAGGCCTCCGCTGCTGTGGGCCCGAAGACCCCGAGTTTGCAGCATATGACGAATGTGGGCCTGAGCCATACAGCGTGTGCAACCAGGGCGTCTGCTCAACATGTGGCATCAGCGGGTATGATTGCTGCGATGGCGACAGGTGCGTTGGTGGATTCAGCTTCTGCGACACCGACGCCGGAGGCATCTGTTCGAGCGAGTGCGGGATTGCCGGCCTGCGCTGCTGCAATGGCGCCAACTGCGCCGACTCCTTGTGTGACACGGACAGCTACACATGCACTGCTCTGACGTGTGGGGAGGCCGGCCAGCCCTGCTGCACTCGTGAGGAGCGGTTTAATCCGTGTGACTACGGCACAGAGTGCCTCGACGGCACCTGTGGCCGCTGCGGCTTCGACGGAGACCCCTGCTGCCCGCTGAACCGGAACCGCTACATCGCGGATGAGTGCTATGGTGATTCCGCGGTGTGCGGAGACGACGACGTCTGCAGCAACGCGCTCCCGGTGCTGGCGCGTGGCTGCGGCTTCCGGTTTGATGTGTGCTGCCCCGGCGACAACTGTGTGCAAGGCACGGTCTGCACGGACGGGCGTTGCGAAGGATGTGGCTTCCAGGGCCTACAGTGCTGCTTGAACGACCGGTGTCGCCTCGGCGCGCCCTGCGTGGACGGTGTGTGCGGAGCAGAGACATGTGGCCGGGTCGGCAGACCCTGCTGCGATACTGCCATTGACTCCTTTGCCTGCTCGTCCTACTCCGACTGCAATGACGACATATGCGAGCCCTGTGGATACGGCGGGGCTCGCTGCTGTTCTGCAAACCCCGAGCCATGCTTCGCGCCCTCAGAGTGCCTAGCCAACAATACCTGTACCTTCCCCGATTTCGGACCACCGCCACCACTGCCACCACTGCCACCCCCGGTGACCCCTCCGCCAACACCTCTGCCGTCTCCTGTGCCAGCCCCACCGGCGACGCCAGCGCCTCCACCGGTCAGTCCACCACCCATCTTCAGATTCAACATCGGCGGAGGGCCCGCACCGAGCCCGCCTCCCCCGACACCAACGCCGACACCACCAGCGCCTGCTCCTCCGGTGGACCCACCCCCGGCCCCAGTCCCGCCTCCAACCCCTCCCTTTGTCCCCACCCCCAGCCCGACCCCTCCGGAGCCGTCTCAACCGACCACGCCGCCAGCGGAACCGGAGGTGCCACCCCCTCCTCCGCCGGCACAGCCGCTGCCGCCCCCTCCCTCACCACCGCCTGCCCCGACCAATGCTCCATCGCCCATCTTCACGTTCAACGTTGGCAGTGGTCCTACGCCGACCACAACTCCACCGACTGCATCGCGGACGTTCCCGTCACCTGACTCGGCAGAGGAGCCACCCGCGACACCGCCTCAAGCCGCCGCTACCGTGACGCCTCCAACCACGCCTGTAGTGAATCCTCCACCGACGCCTCCCCCTGCTGACTCGGAAACACCCCCCGTCGGAAATGTCTTCACCTTCTCCACAAGCTAGGTTGCAATTGCAAGCAATGGCCGTCCCTCGATGGCATCAGTACTGCTGGTGTCATGGACCTCGCATGCGTCTGCAGCGCGTGCGGCCTTTGTATGATTTTGGCACTGAGTGCAGCCGTGTCCTCAGTGAAGGTTTGCAAGTGTGTTGTCTAGACTGAGAATATGCGGCTGCACATGTGCATTGGTATTGCCAGGCTCATTTGGCAGAGCTGCATTACGGCAGGTCATTGCTTCAGTCCAACACTACTAGTACTACTAGTGTTGGACTGCCGCGGCAGCAAGCCTAGTTGGCTTGCTGTTGACGCTGCCGTATGAGGGAAGAGACGAGCTTTGCATGATGTGTTCCTTTTTTGGGTTTCCTGTTTATT
This sequence comes from Ulva prolifera, assembly GCA_023078555.1. Taxonomy (NCBI): domain Eukaryota; kingdom Viridiplantae; phylum Chlorophyta; class Ulvophyceae; order Ulvales; family Ulvaceae; genus Ulva; species Ulva prolifera. Next base: position 6,600,596 of record CM041198.1, on the reverse strand, counting down.
TTTGGACCGCATGATGTGTTTGTATGTATCTCAGCAGCGGATGATAACGTCTTGTAACGCTTTTGTGACAGCATTGCATAACGCACACCTCGCATGCCTGTAAGGAGCGGTCCAGACATAGGATCAAATTTCTTGATATGACAAGGAAGATTGCTTTCAGGGCGCACTTATGTGCCTTGGTGCCTTGACGACCAATCCTCCATTTGCGACCGCACCAAGAAACCCCAGAACTGAGTCAACACCGTTGTCTCCCAGATGCAAATCAGGATGCAACAAAACTCGCGTTAAACGGCCGTATCGCTAAGACAGCATTGGCAACGCACACATCAATGCCGAATCACATGCCAAAGGGGTAACCCACCAGGCAACCATAGTCTCAGGCAGCTGCGCGAATCTCGGAGGCCCTCCACCTGCGTTGTGCAAACTTGTCACGCACGGCCATTTTCAAGTTGATGACTGACTCAAAGTGCACGCACAAGCAAACCCGTGATCTCCAGTGAAGCAGGGGGAAGATTTTATGCCACATTATCGCGTTAACATTAGGCGATATGTTGCTGAATTGACAACGTCGGGAGACGGGTAGCGCCGCCGGCGCAACGCGGACAAGCACCGTACTGAGTACTACAAAAGATTCCTGACACATTTCTGAAGTTCAAGTCTCCGACCGATGTTGGTGGTCTGTTGCTGGTCATGTCGATTGACCTCGTCCACGGCATGGCAGTCGAGTCCCCGGAGGCTCGGCGCTTGGCACTAGATAATACTTGTTAGGCCATATCTGCAATGCTAGGATCCCATGGGCAAGCCGAAGCGGAATGAGCCGTCAAAGGCAAAGCTGAGCGACCTGAACCGCCAGCATGCTTCGCAGTCGCCCGTGCGACCTAGCCTATTGATTACAGACCAACGTAGCATCCTAGATACAAATGAAGTTGTTAATTACAACAATGGACAGCTCGCAGTCGTGCAGCGCGAGTCACCGTGCGGGTCTCCACAGCCCAAGCGCCGGCGCGCAGCACCTGCCAGCGGGAAAGCTACCGAGGCTCATCTCTCGGCAGATACAAGCAAACAGGTAAAATCGGCGCTGAATGTGGTGCCTGGTGAGACTCAGCTCGCCACGGCTGCCCATCAGCAGCCGCCAGCCACAAACAACGACCAACACGATAGGGCTCACTGCACTGCACAGTGCCACCATCCACCCCCGCCCGCTTCCACCGACACCCCTTCTCCGCCTCTTCCCCCGCCTCCTGGCCTCGCAGCAGCCAAGCAGTCTGCTACCCGCCGGCCACATCGCCAAGCCGCAGCAGCCGCCGGCGCACCCCCCCCTGCGCAGGCCAGTGGGGGCACGGGCGGTAGCGCCAAGCAGCAGCGTGCCCGGCGGGGCGGTAAGAAGAAAGGCAAGGGACGGGGAGCAGGTAGCCAGTCGCAGCGGGCGGGCCCCCCGCTGACAGGCCGGGCTCCGTGCGGCTGCATCAGCCCCGCCAGTGCAGCGGGCCAACGCGGCCCCACGGCTGCACCTGCCGCAGCATGTCCCCCCGGCCGCCCGGCTGGGGTGGGCCGAGTCGTGCACAAGGGTGTGGGAGCTGGTGGCCAACGCGTGCACGCATGCGCGCGGCGACAGCGCGCGAGAGGAGGTTGTTGCCGCTTTCGAGGAGCTCATGCGCCTGCCCATGCGCCTGCTGGCGTACAGCAGGGGGCGGCGCTCTGAGGAAGCGGCGGCAGCGCGTTGCCGCGACTACGCCCTTGGGCTGCCCGTGGAGATGTGGGAGGACACGTTGCCCGGCCACTGGCCCGGGAGACGCAAAGCTCCCATGTCTGCAGATCAGCTGCAGGCGCAACACATCGACAGATGCTTTCGCATCAAGCGCTCCATTCACAAAGCTGGCCGCGGATTGAAGGATAGCAAGCCCGCAGATGCGCGGTCCCTGGAGGTCCAGCCGGTCTGCGCGCATTGTTCCCACCAGCAGATCCGCGGGCTCCTCTGGAGCCGAACCCGGATGTCCCCGCTCTGTGCCTGACACGGGAGGCGCTGGTGGCGGCGGTGGCCGCCGTGAGCGCACACCATCGAGCAGAGTTGCATAAGTACGTTTCGTGATAAAGTACGTTAGGCAAAAATACGCGTATGGTACGTTGGCTATTATCTGGGGGGGTTGAAAAGTACGCTGTATAGGCTACATTGCTGCCTTGGCGCCGGAGGCGCCAAGCCCGTGATGGCCAGGCGTGGTGCCACGGTCACTGTCATCTGTGCTTAGGCACACTATTGCAGAGAATAGTACAATGAACTAGTAGTCAATCAGGTGATCAGGTTACTCAGGTTCATCATGCAATGCAAGGGATGTTCAAAACCTTCTTTGGCCTTGTGGCTAGAGGTGCACCACAGTGCAGAGCTCCATGGAGCTCCAGGCTCTCCGAAATCGGTCAAGTCCGAAACGTACGCGCGTACTGTACGCTGATAAAGTACGTAAGCATAAAATACGCGTATTAAACGTACCGAAATCGAAAGATACGCGTATTAATGCAACTCTGCCATCGAGGGTCGACGTCGTCGGCCGGCCCGTCCGGCTGGACGTTCGAGATGATCTGCGCGGCATGCCAATCCTCAGACGCAGCCACCGACGCGTTGCTGGCAGTTGTCAACCACATGCTGTCCGGCATGCTGCCACGGGAGACGTTCCTGCTGGACGGGCTCCTCACCGGCCTGGAGAAGCCGGACGGTGGCACACGGCCGATCGCGGTGGGGGAGACCTGGTACCGGTTCGCGGCAATGTGCGCCCTACGCGAGTACGGCCGCGGCATCGGAGAGAGACTGGCGCCGCTGCAGGTCGGCGTTGGCACGCGGGGTGGGACCGAGACAGTCGTGCACGGCCTGTATCCTGCTCTCGCCGAGGGCGCTTCGGTGTTCTCGGTCGACATGAAGAACGCCTTCAATAGCCTCGACCGCGCGGCCATGTTCGCTGCCGTGAAGGTTTCAGTGTTTGTTTTCTCCCGTTCACTCTTTTGTAAAAACTGCCGTGAAGGAGCGTGCCCCGGCGCTGCTGCCCTTCACGCAAAGGGCGTACGGCGCCGGGACCCCGCTGCACATCGCCGGCGCTCCGGAGGACGTCGAGCCAGTCCTCTGCCAACGTGGCGTCCGCCAAGGTGACCCCCTGGGCCCCCTCCTGTTTGCGCTGACCCTGCAGCCTGTCCTGGAGTGCGTCGACGCGTCAGGCGCCGGCGCCCCTGTGGTGGCGTACCTGGACGTCATCAGCATCGCGGGCGACCTCGCGGCCGGAGCTGCCGTGTTCCGGCGGCTGTGCGTGGACGCTGACGGCGTGCGCAGCATCGGGCTGGAGGTGAACCCGACCAAATGCGGCGTCCATAGCGCCGACGCCGAGGCGGCAGCCGCTGTGGCCGCAGAGCTCGGCATTCGGGATCTGCACGCGGGCTTTAAGGCAGTCGGCATGCCGCTGGACACCCCGGAGTACGTCGCCAAGGCGCTGGACGCGCGGGCACGCGAGGTTGAGGGCCTCGTCGAGACCCTCGTGCGCATCCCGCTCTCAGTGCAGGCGCAGTTCCTCCTGCTGCGTGTGTCCCTGAGTGTGCGCATGACGCACCTGATGCGGACGGTGCCGTATGCCGTGCTCGAGCCGCACATGCGCAGGGCGGAGGCCGCTGTGTGTCGCGGTGCCACCGCAATCCTGTGCCTGCCGCCTGAGGTTGCGGAGGCAGCTGCCGCGTCTGACAACCTGGCCACTGACGCTAAGATGCAGCGGCTGTCTTATCGGCTGATGTCCCCTGTCAGGCATGGCGGGCTCGGACTGACGATGCTGGTGGCTTTCTTGTCGGGGGCCGGCATGGCCGAGCGCAACCTCGCCGGCTGCCCGGACCTGCTCCGGCCCCTCCGCGGCCACAGCCGGGGCAGTCTGTTGCAGCGCTGGCAGGGCATGTTCGACGAGCTGCATTAGCTGCTGGGGTGGGAGGCGGATGCCCATGACCCACCGGACAAGTTCGTCTCGGGCAAGCTGCAGGCGGTCCAGCGTGAGGTGGGGTGCGCGGTCGCGGACCATGCGGCCTGACTCCTGCTACAGGGCATCGACCTCGACACGCCGGCCGGCAGGCGGGAAGCGGCGTGGCTCAGGAGCGCGTCGGGGGGGCCTGCAGGCGCCTTCCTCTGCACTCTACTGGGTGGCGTTCTCACCCTGGGCGACGCCATGTTTGTCCTGGCGGTGTGGCACCACCTTCGATTCCACGTCCCGACGGACGTCCCCCGCCTTCCGTGCAAATGCAGTGCAAGTGTTGCCGCCGAACCAGACCATGCCATGGTCTGCAAGAAGGTGGCAAAGGAGACCCAGATGCGCCATGATAACCTGGCTCGTGCCTTGCGCCTAGTCACCTCTTACGCCGGACTGCAGTCTGCCCTGGAGTCGCTCTACTGTGCCCTCGCGCGGGGCGCGGGTGTTGAGCTGAATCGGCGCGGGGACATCGCCGTGGTCATGCCGCGCCTGGAGATGGCGGCCGTGGACGTCGTGGTCACACATGCGCCTGCGGCGTATGTGGCCGCTGCGGCGCGGGAGACGCGTGCGACGGCGGAGCGGGCGGAGGACAGGAAGCGGGACCGCTTCCGGCGGGACGTGCCGAACCATGCCGCGTTCCGGTTTGTTCCGTTTGCAGTCGAATCGTGTGGCTTCATGGGCAAGGCTACCGTGAGGTTCGTCGGTCAGTTGGCCATGGGGGACGTGGCCGCTACCAGTGGGCGCATCTCCAAGGGCGCGTTTGTCAAGTGGGCGCTGCGGGTGTTGTCGGTGTCATTGCAGCGTGGCAATGCGGATATGTATCGGAAGTCTGGGCTTGTCATCACTCGGGAGCAGGGGTTGCGGTATGATGCGGGCCTGGAGGACGCGATCCTGCCGGACTGAGTTGTGAGAGCGGTTGTTGTGTTCGTGTGTGTGTGAGTGTATGTTGATGTTGATTCGGATGAGATTCGGTTTCAGTGTTTGTTTTCTCCCGTTCACTCTTTTGTAAAATAACAAAGCAAACAGATGCCACCATCGCGGGCGAACAACACACAGTTAAGCAGCATAAATCTGCGTCTATAGTATATATATATATATATATATATAGTTACAAAGGACAGAGGCCGGGCAGCGAGCCGTTGCCAGGAATACACACGCAAATCCACTCACGCAGTCATGGCACTAGGCCGGGCACGAGCACGTACCACAGCTCGGCCGGTGATGCCAGCCAAAGATTGAAGCCCCGCACGGAGCACAAGAGCATTCCCCTTGCACAACGCCACACTCAACCGGCGCAGAGCATTCGTCACAAACAAAGCACGGTTCACCTTACCACACCGAGACGCAACCTCCGCCAGCCGATTCAAGTGATTCATGGCAGGCCGTCCCAAGCGACCATGCGTCTCATGCGATAACGGCACGAAACTAGATATATAGCTGACTGCCGCGTTGATCTGGCCATCAAACGCATGCAGCTGATCTGCAGCCGTTGTTGGCCACCGCACTGTCCGCCACAAAATGCCTGGAGCACCAGCCAGTTTCCTCCCCGGCTCCCGGCGCAGACAGTCACGGTCTCTGATTGTGCTGTCGATGAGATTTTTGAATGCTTGTTGCGATGTTACACATTGCTGTGCGTCCAGTTTCACGACTGCCGGCTAGCATGCAGTGCAAGCGCAGCCACTGCTGGCGATTGAATATCTCAGGCGATGCTTGTCACCAGAAGGCGAAAATCCTCGTGCCCAAAGCGAGCATTACACCGTGATGCACTTGTCCCACGATTTTTGCTGCTTCAATTTGTCCGAGCTCGAGCTCGTGCATTCTCATCGTGTCCATGGGCCCACGTCGTTGCTAAGAATAAGACATGCTTGCTTGCAAGATCAACTGAGTCACAGTTGTCCTTGACCAGGTAGCTGATGCAGAGAAACTGCCACTCTACATGGCGATCTCAGCAAACAACGTGTACCTGGCGGTACCTGGCGTCACGGGGTACCTTGCCATCGACATTGCGCATATTACGCCTGTGGGGCACGCATGTGGTACCGAAAGGCATCAAGGCACCTTTCGAGGTACTGTTTGGGTCGCTTACCGTAGCTGTAGTGATGCCGAACAACCCGGTAACAGACAGCGTTATCGGGTAGCATGCGGCTGCTTCACCTGCCAGAGTTGGAATCTATGGTAGCAGTCTGGCGCTGAAACGGTTTCCGAGTGCCGTGACGCAATGCCGACGTGGTGGAGGAGGGGTGCGAGTCTGAAACGCTTCCGGGCCGCCACAGTGTGTACATGTGACCGAGCTCTGCAGAGGGCGGCGCCATGCATTGCGACAGTTTGTCGAGAAATAGGCCAGTGGATGACCTCCGCGGAGCTCCGGCCTTTAGGGCTTTCATCGAAAGCCAGCCGGTATGTCTTCTTCGTGATGGATGCGGTCTCTGTAAGCCCGGGCTGCCACATCACGACGGGGCGTGTGTTATAAGGACAAAGGCAGCAAGTCGGGCAGCACCGCGAAAGGAGCAAGCAGACGAAGCAAACACCAAGACACCCACGAACATCTCACTCATCACCGGCGTAGCAAGCGACACAGATCCGCAGACCGCCAAGCACACACCCACACACCAGCACACACACGCACAGACCCACACACCCACAAACCCAAACCCACACACGCGCACGCGTTTCCCGGACCGGTCACGGGTCTGTCCGACATGGAGTTCGGCGTGTACACTCGGCTGCGGCTCGGGGAATCCCTCCTCCCGCGCCTCGCCGATGATGGAGACTGCCCATGCGGGCGAAGCGGGGAGGCGGGCACGCACTCGCTGGTCTGCGCTTCTCTCTGGGGAACGGTCGTCGCACGTCACAACCTGCTCGTCGAGACGTGGAGGCGCGTGATCGCGCGCAGCGGCATCACATCGGCGGTGGAGCCGCACCTGAGCAGGCTCCCAAAGGGCCTCGGTCAAGGTCTCGCAGCTCCCTCCACGGCCGGCACCGCGTCACCCTCTGCCACCTCCCCGCCCGCCAAAGCCCCGGCCGCGCCCTCAGCCCCTCTTGGCGCCCAGGCTTGGCCCCCCCTCTGCAGCGGCGCCTCCGCCACGCCCGCGCGCGATGACGCCGCCGCCGTGCTCGGCGCGGCTGTGCTCAGCGCCGCCGTCCTCGGCCCTCGGAACCCCCCAGCGTCCCCCGATGCGTGCCCCGCGGCACCGCATCCAACCTCTTCCACAGCAGCCCCCCCCGATCCCTCAGCCTCCCTGGCCTCGGCCGCGCCCGCACCCACTCTTGGCGCCCAGGTCCCCATTCCCACCACCTACGCAGCTGCTGTCGTGTTGACGGATGACGTCGAGATGACCGGCCCAACCCCGGCATCGCCGGCCCCAGCAGGCCCCGCAGCGGCCGCAGGGGACCTCCCCTGTGTGCAGGCAGCCGCCCGCGCGCCTTGCGTCGGACAGCCGCACGCGAGCCCCGCGCATGACGCCCCACCAGCCATCCTCCCCAGGTCACGCGTGGGCGCCCGGCGGGGCGACATACTCGCGTTCTTTCCGGGCTCGCCGGTGATCGGCGACGTGTGTGTCACTCACCCGCTTGGGAGTCCGGCCGCTCGGGAGTCGGAGGGCTCAGCTTGGTCCCGCTGTCGCATGAAACATACGGGCGCGTGGGCCCGGCGGCGTTCGCATTCCTGAACAGGCTCGCCGATGTGGCTGCAGGGGCGGGCGCGGTCTCTCGGCGGCGCTTCCTGGAGAATGCGATGCGCGACATCTCCACGACGCTCTGCCGCGCCGTTGCACGCCAGGTTCACGCCGCTGCCCCGCTGATGGCGCGTCACGCGGGCAAGGCGGTACTGACGGGACTTGCGGTCCCATGTGATGATCTCTCGCCGCTCGCTGGCCATCCGGCCTGAGCGGCGAGCCGCCCGCGGCGTCCTCGTCGCTCTCTCGCGGGCCGGGCGCCGTCCGAGGCTCGGACGCGCTGGTAGGCGGCGTGTGCTGCCGCGGCCGTGTGCCCCGGCCCCCGAACACGGCGCGCCTCGGGCGTGCTCCGTTCCGGGTGGGTCCGCGGATGGGGGCGCCCCCGTGTGTGTTGTTCCGGCGCCCGGGGCTGGCCTGATCGGGGCGTTGGGGCGGGGGTCCTGGGGGCCCCCGGCGGCTTCCGTGTGGGGCCGGCGCCGGCCAGGCCGCTGCGTGGGGCTGCTGCTGCCGCGCGGGCGGCGGGGTCGTGTAGCGTGTTGGCGTGTGGGTGTGTGTGTTGGGGGTCGGGTCTGGGCCGCGTGCGGGTGCGTGGGTGCGTGGGTCGGGTGTCAGTGCGTGGTTCGTGTGGTAGTGTGTGGGAGCGTGGGGGTGTGTGTGTGCTCGTTGTGCCTTGGCGTTGGCAGTGGCTCTCCTGCTGCGTGCGCATTGCGTTTCTTATGCTCTCCCTTTTGGTCCTGGCGGTGCTACCTGCCCCTCCAGCTTTTTCCTTTGTAACACACACGCGCACGCACAAACCCCACGGCCGACACACAACATCACAACCACCAGCACCACAACGCCCGCCGCCGCCGTACGACAGGGCCAAACCCAACACGTTGCTGCCTGAGGCCGCCCATCATGGCCGCCCGATTGCCGGGGGCCGCCCTGGCCCCAAGACCCACCCCCACCCCACCAAGCCACAGCATACCACGCCAGCCCGGCACACCGCCGCGTAGCCCCGCCGCACCGCACCTAGGACGGGGCGTGTGAGGCTGCACCATGGGACCAACATGCACACCCACCCGCCAGCTACATGTAGGCCCACAGTGACGTCACGGTAAGTTTCTACGGTAGGTTTCTTTCATCCCTTAATGCAAGCAGCACATTGTAGATTTGATACTGTGGGGGCTGATTGCTGTGCACTGTGCCTGGAGGTGTGGGGGCTGGCCTGCATGTCAAATTCCGAATCAAAAGGCCCTGTTAGATTCCATATGTGCACCATGGACCCTCGTTCTTGATAGCACTAGTTCTTGATAGCTATGAAAGAGTGAGTACTATGACAGAATGTTATGCAGCACCCACACACCAACTTTCTCACAACTCAAACAAAATGAACCCTTTCCGCAACGTTCTTGTGTGGTCTTTGAGTCTGTGTGCCTTTCCACCTTTTGTAGATGACTCTGTAGTACAGCCCTGCTAGTGCTGACGGGTCAGTAAGCATCTGATAGGCCTAGGGCGCCTGCCAGTGTGTAATCTATTGAGATAGCATTTTGTGCCATCTTTACATCCCTTTAAGCAGTATACTACATACAATTGTCAAGTTGATACAGAATTGCACTTGTGCCTGAGCCGCCCTGAACTAAATATTCAGCACTAGCTATAGCTTGTGGCAGTAGGGCGTATTCATGAATATGGAGATGCTCTACTGCTACAAGCTTGTAGCTTAAGCTGGCAGCATTTGTATAAAATACATACTCGGGCGAAGATGCACAGCAGCGCCTGTAATTCGAAACATCGTGCATCATGCATGAACTCTTGTAAATCTTGAGATCACATGTGCTGCCGACAACAGCACATCTGACTGTTCCAGATTGGTGCTTTCTTGGTTACGTGAAAGCAGCAGGAACTGCACTCCATGCTGCCACACGAAGAACCTCTCTCTAGCTGACTGGTGCCGTTGCGGCCTTTCAGCAAACATGAAGGCTAGCGACATGCGACCACACCATCACGCATACCCTAGGGAGAAGGATGGTGCCTGCTTGGAATCTGGACATCACCCTTTGCGATGGAATACATACAGCTGTAGCTAGAGGACACGTGTCCGTGTGTAGCCATATGCATATGCATGCTCGCAAGCCCGCGACTAGCAATGGTCATGTGTACGTAACTGTTTATTCGAATGAGTTCGTTTGTGGTATACTGTACAGACATAGTATTTTTTCTCCCGTTCACTCTTTTGTAACCACGGTGGGCGTTGCGCTGTGATCAAGAGCTCTCCGCGACGGCAGTGCCGCGAAGCGGCGCCCACCGCCGCTTCGCCCGCGAAGTGCGATGCGCATGCGCAGGAACGAACGAACGCATGGGACTACGCGCGATCCTGGGCTGTTATTTTGATGCGCACGTCCGGGTATACATATATAGAGTGGGTCCGGATGGCCCGCCGAAGCTGTCCGAAGTGATTATACACCAAGTGTGTGTATACCACCGCAACGTTAACAAGCTCTTGACCCGCAGCCTGCCGCCAATTGTTTATCCAGACATTCCAATCATCCGATACCTGCACCGTGCAGATTCTGTTCAGATCACCAGGAGCTCGGACCTCCCAGCAAGGAGCCCTCGTGTCCTGGGCGTCGCGCTAGCGCACAAGCGAGTGGATTGAAATACGTGCTTGCGAAAACCTCCAGCGTTCCGTTCCCTGCGCCGCTGCTGCAGAAGAGTGAACGGTAGCTGCTGTGTCTGTTGCTCTTATAATTACTGCTGGCGTCACGACTGGCGCATACGGACAGCTCGAGCCAGGACGTCTCTTCCTAGCAAAGTTTGGCTTTGCAGCCCCGCAACGCCACCGAACGTGTCCTAGGCCTGCAGCGCTAGCTGCCGCCGCCGAGCTCGCGAGGAGAGCACGTCAGCGCCCCCACACAGGTGAGGCCTGCTTCCAACACTGCAGGGCATTAGCCACAGCCCACGCAGCTGACCAACGCAAGATCTGTACACATGTGTGGTTCCTTTGATGCTGTGTTTCGGTGTTGGTGCTGCGCGTACGCGCATCGCTAGGACAACGTGAGGTAGGCATGCCTACCTCACGTTGTCCTAGCGATGCTCGTACGAGGCGGCTGCGAAGGTCGTGCGCAGCGTCGTCACAGGTGGAGGTCTCGGGCGTGTTCGTTCTCGCCGACGCACTCTTCCGTAACGCATTTGTACCGAGGCCTCGCGCGCGGTTGTGCTGCGCGAGAATGATCGGGAGGGTCATATCGTCGGATGAGCGCTGACGCGTACGGCCGCTATGACCGCTTGCTTCGGGGTCCCGTCACACTGACTACAATCTTGACCACAGACATCAGAATGGATGACTGTGCAACGCGGTGTGATGACCTGGAAGAGATCCCTTTGCAAAGCTTTGCTACAGTATGCCACGCCCGAACGTTCACTCTTCTGGAACGTACCTCGGGCGCAGATGCGGGCCTTGAGGACACGATCCTGCAGGACTGAGTTGTGAGTGCGGCTGTAGTGTTCGCGTGTGTGTGTGTGAGTGTGTGTGTTGAAGTTGATTTGGATGATTCAGTGCTTGTTTTCTCCCGTTCACTCGTTTGTAAGAGTCTTGTAAAAGTCTCGGGCGCAGAGTTCACAATGGCTGTACATGTGCATGCATCGCGGTGGCGTGCCATGGCGCTGTCATCGATGCCAACGTGGCCACGCATGGTTAGTGCATCATGAAGTTCACAGTGAATGTTCTGCACGAGAATTCCGTGTCGCGGGTGGCCACCGCGGCGCACCATCACGTTCGGCATGCCGTGTCCTCCTCCAGCAGCGGGCTACGACGCAACTTGACAGTCCATGATTCCCAGTCTGCATTGGCAGACCTGTGCGCGAGTATGCACGCAGACGGGCGTAACGTGCGGCGTCTATGCCCTGGCCATCGTCTTTACACACAACCGGATGCAGGGAAACACCTGCCCATGGTCGTTATTTGTGACTGAACTCGCAGTTCGAGACCTGGTTGTGGGCCCTGCCTGCCGGAATGTGCATGTTTGAACAACGTCAGATCAGTTGCCAGTTGTGTGCCGCGGTGGCACACAGTTGTGTAACGCGTTGGCCAATTGAAGAGCATTGGCTGCACTGATTCTCTCGCTCACTCTCCAACTGACTCTCCCACTGCTACTGCTAAGCCCCCTGGTCACTACCAAGCAGCCTGAAATCAGTCATGACCGTTGAATACAGAAGGCATGACTGCCAGCCAAAGTAGGCTGGCACTTGCTTCAGCTCAGTGCTCCTGGCACTGCGTGTGAATGAAACTGGCATCAATCCCCATTGTACAGGGGGCCTGCGCATGCCATGCCCGGACATATGTCTTCCCCTTCCACCAAGATGAAAATCCTTTGCGGCTATGGTGACACATCTAGTACGGGGCTGTGAGTACATGCCATCCCGGATGTGTGGGTTTAGGGGCGTGATGGGGAGTTGGTGAGTGGGGCTCCGTGCGCAGATGCGCGGCTGGCGTGGCTGTGGGGTCCCCTTCCTATGCTGAGGTGCCGTGGCCGGGTTTGGCGTGGGTCGGCTTCTGGTGTGAACGGTGGCTTTTGTGTCCTGATGCGCGGCCTTGGCGGTGCTACCGCCTCTCGTGTGTACCCTCGCAACGCATATAGTGCAGTCATGTCGACATGCACAGTCGCAATGGCATATGTTTGCACCGGCTCTCGGGAGTTTAACCGTGTGTACAGCTCACATGTGTTCCTGGCATGCAGGGAAGCGGTCCTGTCCAGCTGCAAGGGACCACATCTCCATCACAGCCTCGATCACAGCCGCATTTACAGCTACACCGGAGCACCTGTGAGGATGCAGGCGACCACCGCAGCACCCGGCCGTATGCATGGCCGCAACGCTGCACACCGCGCCACGGCCGTGGTTTCGGCGGTGCTGCTGCTGATCATGAGCATCAGTCTGGCGGCCGGGCAGCCGGTGCCGGGTGCCCCTCTCCCTAGACTGAAGTTTCCTTACCTGACATGACTGCGGGTCAGTTTGCATGCATATCTGCCGTTGCTGATGTTGGCCTGTGCTGCGAGCTGTGTTGACGCATTCAGCACTGCGCAAAGGTCATGTGTGCAAGCACATCTGGCTCTCTCAGTTATGTTCCCATCAGTGAATCTTGCGGCGGCATCGCGGCTGCGGCCACGCTTTCCGAACCTTGCTACCCACATTCATGAGACGGCAACACCGCTGATCCAATTCTCATATGCAATCGGGGCGTGCTTTGCACTGACATCCTGGACACGGGCGCTTTCATGGCATGCTCCTGAGTCAGGGAGAAAGCTCGCTGTGCCGCCAGGTTGGACAGACTGCCAGTCTGATCAACCAGAACCGTAAGGCATGGCCAGCAGCAGCCACTTAGCCCTGAGAACAAGTCCAAGCTGTGTCTCTCGGGGACATCAAGGCCACGATCTCAGCAAAATGGCTCAATCGCTGCATGCACCGAACGAGCACCTCCCCCGCTCCTGTTCTTTTGCAGCATCGCTCCTACGCATCAAGCGCACCCGGCGACAGCACTGCTGTACTGTCTTCAGAATCCTTCACAAACTGCAAAGATCACAACGACGACACGTCGCGGCTGACCACTGGATGTGTGCAGGGACGCCGTGCGGGTTTCCAGGCTCTCGGTGCTGTGAAGAAGGTGACTTCAGGTATGGCGTTGGCCCATCAGGCTGTGATGAGATCCGAGCTGCATGCCTCCCGGCAAACATCTGCGCTGCCTGTGGCATCCCAGGCGCCCCCTGCTGCCCTGGCAGCGCCTGCGAAGGCGACTACTTTTATGGAGGCGAGTATGATCAGACGTCCTGCAATGCCAACAGCATCTGCGAGATCACCTGTGGCCGCCCTGGCCTGCCGTGCTGCCCAGACAGCAGCGGCCAGCCTGCTGGATGTGTCGGCTTTCCCCGCAGCGTCTGCGCGGCCGGTGTTTGTGAGCCGTGCGGCCAACTGGGCAGCAGCTGCTGCGACCCTGACGCCAGTCCGTACGGGCCTTCTGACCCCTGTTATTCTTTCGCCGGCATCGAGTGCGATGCCGCATCCAACACATGCGGTCCGGCAACGTGCGGAGAGATCGGCCTTACCTGCTGCGGCGCTGATGAGCGGAGTTACCTTGACGACACCGGTTGTTCAGACAACAACGGCCGAAGCGTCTGCGACGCGGAGACCAACACGTGCTCTGCCTGTGGCTACGAGGGCCTGGACTGCTGTGACGAGCTCTACCCTGGCTCTCGTCTCCAATGCCGGGGAGGCGACTATAGCAACTATGCCTCTGGCGTCTGCTCGGCCGAGAACGTCTGCACCAACTCGCTCCCTCCGCCACCGCCACCACCTCCGTTCCCACCACCCCCACCACTTGCCGGTGCGCCCACCTCTGCTTGTAAACTTACTGGCATAAACAATGCAGATATCTGAGGCTATCGACCAGCCCGTCGGGAAGATGCCGCACGCTGTCAGGCTGAACCCGGCGACCGCCAGCCATTGCGCGTTTATCACCACAGCCGATGGAACGAAGCCAACAAACGCGACAGCAGGCACTGCACCTGCAAATGTTCTCCCGAACGGAGAGCCACACGGTCCGGTGGCTGCTGTGAAAGCATGTGTTGGTCTCGAATGCCCGCCTGTGTCCTCTCTTGTCATGCACGCATGTGCCAATCAACACAGGTGCACACCTGGGTGTGATCTTCCCTCAAGGCATTGGCTCGTGGCCCCAGACAGCTGTGGTGCATGCAGTCGCGGATTGCGGGAGCCCAGGCCTCCGCTGCTGCGGGCCCGAAGACCCCGAGTTTGCAGCATATGCCGAGTGTGGATCTTACCAGTACATCGAGTGCAACCTGGGGGTCTGCACGAGGTGTGGCTCTGCCGGGTTCGAATGCTGTGATGGCGACCTGTGCGCTTCGGGGGGATCCAGCTTCTGCGACACCGCCGCCGGAGGCATCTGTTCGACCGCATGTGGCTCCGCCGGCATGCGCTGCTGCAGCGGCGCGAGCTGCGCATACGATTACGCATGCGACGAGGACAGCTACACGTGTTCTCGCCTCGATTGTGGTGCGGCCGATCAGCGCTGCTGCACCCGCGAGGAGCGTTACAACGACTGTGACTACGGCACAGAGTGCCTCGGCGGCACCTGCAACCGCTGCGGATTCGACGGTGACCCGTGCTGCCCGCTTGACCAGAATCGCTACTACTCGGACGCGTGTTACGGCGAAATTGCGGTGTGCGGGCCTGACGACGTGTGCAGCAACGCGCTGCCGGTTCTGGCGCGCGGCTGCGGATTCCGCTTCGAGAACTGCTGCCCCGGCGACCTCTGCGTACAAGGCACGCTTTGCACGGAGGGCCGCTGCGAAGAATGTGGCCGCCAGGGCCAACAGTGCTGCCGGGACGACCGGTGCGAGCGGGGCGCGCCCTGTGTTGACGGCTTGTGCGGGAGGGAGACGTGTGGCCGCCTCGGCGCGCCCTGCTGCGGCCCCGACGTCGACACCTTTGCCTGCTCCTCCTACTCCGACTGCGCCGACAACACCTGTGAGCCTTGTGGGAACCCCGGCGAGCGGTGCTGCTCTGAGAACCTCAGCAACCCCTGCTTCGGCTCCGAGTGCTTGGCCGACAACACCTGTGCCTCGTTCGGTCCGGGGCCGCAGATTCCGCTGCCACCACCGGTCATCCCTCTGCCAGAGCCTCTGCCGACGCCTCCGCCGACGCCTCTGCCCGAGCCTCTGCCCACGCCTCCGCCGACGCCTCTGCCCGAGCCTCTGCCGACGCCTCCGCCGACGCCTCTGCCAGGGGCCAATCCACCACCCTTCTTCAGCTTCGCCGGTGGTGGGGGGCCCCCAACGAGCACCCCGACTCCGACACCAACGCAGACACCACCGGCGCCTGTTCCACCAGTGGAGCAGCCCCCGCCAGCAGTCCCCACTCCGACTCCTCCAACTGTGACACCTCCCATACCTGCCCCGCCCGTGCCCGTCCAACCAACTATACCGCCAGTGGTGCCGGAGGTCCCACCTACGACCCCAACGCCACAGCCGGTGCCTGAGCCGGTGACGCCTCCTCCCCCTACCACACCAGGCATCTTCCGCTTTAACGTTGCTGGAGGAGCCACAGCATAGTGGCCGTATATATCGAGCGACCGCCGATATAGTTGTATGCCTAGGGATTGTGTGCGTCTGACCCACGTGTTGTGCTTGTATGATATTAGCTTTCTCTGCAGAGTCTTGCTCTGAATGTGTTTATCGGTGTGGTGCATAGACTTCGAGACTGTGGGTGTTTATGCAGAGTGGTGTAGTCAGACAGACCTGAAAAAGTTTTGCTGCCACAGACAATTGCTATGTTCCAAACCTAGGCGTGGTGCTGGAACGTCCGTCTGAGGGATCAGGGCATCTCTGTACGATGCTGAAATGCCGGTCTGACGGATCAGGGCATCTCTGTACGATGCTCGAGTTTTTGGTTATCCTGGTGTACTCATGGCTATGTAATCATGCATACACATCCAACATCTTATGGGCTGCATGGCTGTGGCAGGCGCGGGTGCTGACGTTGCGCGGGTGTATTGGTGTGTGCTGAGTGTGGCTCGTTGCGTGGTTTGCCGTTCCCCTGGTTGCTGCTCGCGGTGCTGCCTGCCTTGCTTGCACTGTCCTTATAACACATCCAACATCACATGGGCTTTTCTATACTTGCTGCCAATGCAGTGCACGATCTTGTCAGTGCTGTGGTGAAATCGTGGCTGGTGGCACTCCAGCACAATCACACTCTGCTCCTGAAAGGGAGCCTGAAGCAGCGTAGAACCAGGAAATTCGCCTGGGTAGTAGCACCATGTGTTGAGTGTGCTGGTGTGGCGCGCCATAGTATTGCCCTGGTCTTACATATGCAGCTGCAAACCCCTTCAGATCCCTGCCTTCTATGCCCGTTCACTCTGTGTTGCACAACAGCCTCATCAGCTCTGCCCAGTATCCCGCCAGACCTGACCGGATGCCCCCCGGTAGCATCGGTTGTTTTTCGGCTCCATGTCCACCAGCACCGTGTTGTCCGCGAAATGACAGGGGAGCTCCAATTTGTGCATACAAAATGTCGCGCGAGGGCTGTGACGTGACGCGTCTCCGTCATCACTCGTGTGAAAGCCTGGCAATCACGGGTACGGCGACACATCTGAGTGTGCATTTGAACCCACAAGGCAAGGACACTGTGTCAGCAGTGGCACCGTACACGGCGTGATCGGACTGACAAGGCTATCAATCCTGCACACCGATGTGTCGCGACGGTGGCTTTGTAGGCCACGGACAACTTGGCTGCATGCACGCATCACCCCTCCACGCATGCACGCATCACCCCTCCACGCATGCACGCATCACCCCTCCACGCCGGAGCCACAACCCCGAATACCACCGCCACAACCGCGAAGATGTACCGCTTAAGATCGTACTTGGCTTTAACATCATCCGTGAGGACTCATGTATTAGAAGGTTGGAGTCGAGAAGATGCAAGGGACGGCGCCAATAATCGTGCAGGTATGTGACTGATACTCGGCACACCGATTGCGCTAATGATATTTGCAAGGCCTGTGGCAGATATGGCGAGCCATGCCGCTCGCAAGTATACGCACCGTGTGTGCGTGCATATAATATCATGATGGTGCACGTGAGTGCTTGGATGATGGTACCTGTCCTCTTAGGGATTCGAAGCGCTGCCACCCCCCTCAACCCCTGCGCCGCCTCCACCACCTCCTGCGTCGCCGCCGCCACCAACGTCTACACGACCGCCCATCTTCAGGCTCAATGTTGGTGGAGGCCCGCCTGCGCCTCCTCGGCCTTCAACGCTGACACCACCAGCTCCCGCTCCACCAGTGCAGCAGCCCCGAGCCCATCCTCCTCCAAGACCTGCTCCTGTCCCTCTGCCCACCAGCCCACCGCACTCCGTGCCTGCCGTCCCGCCCACGCCGCCAGCAAGCAGACCACTCCCCCCCCCCCCCCCCCCCCCCCCCCCCCCCTACGCGCGCCGGCACAGCCGGCGCCGGCACAGCCGCTGTCACCCCCTCCCTCGCCGCCACCTGCCCGGGCATCCACGCCACCAATCTTCAGGTTCACTGTGTCCGGGGGATCTGCAACAAGCACGTGAAGGACGTGACTCCGACCTCCGTTCCGAAGACACCGCCTACGTCTTCTCAGCCACTGCCTGTCCCTCCAGTGACTGCGCCGGCCACCCCTATAGGGACAGTGTCAGTAACCCCAGGAGCTACACCTCCCGCTACCCCTCCAGCCACAACTGCAGTGACGGGCTCGGTGACACCTCCAGCCACCCCTTCAGTCGCCCCAGCAGAAGAGCCTGTGCCTGCTGAATCGCCCCCGTCCCACAGCTTATTGACCCTTTCCACTGGCTAATCTACATGCTATTGCAGCCGCTCTCTAGCGATCGTATCACATTGCCCCGTGCCTCACATGTATCCCAACTGCGCGCTGTAAGCACATGTTTTGTCTAGTACATGAATGATTGCGGATGTGTGATCCGGAGGGTGTTCTGGAGAGACAGCACCCGGGCCGCTCATGACTGCCGTGGCACAGTGGACCCGTCGGGCAGAGTCATGACGCCAAAGTGCTGTTCTGTCATCCAGGTCCAGGCTTGCTTAAAAAATGCGTCGCTTGAGGAATCGTTTTGATGTGAGTGTTTTCACTCGTATATGTATTTTGTGCCCACAGGTGGCCGCACGGTGGTGTGTGGCGGCCTGATCTCTGGTGAGATTTGGTGTAAGTGCGGCGGAGTGTCGTCCGGATTTGTGGGGAACGGGAAGGGTTTGGCGTGCGGCTCCTGCGATCGAGTGGCCCGATCGGGCAGCTCCGGTTGGGGCTCAGTGCATCCGGGCGTGGCTACGGCAGGAGCCCACGCTTATGGGCTGGGGTGAATGTGGTGGGTTTTGGTGTGGCGATGAGCGGAGACGCTGGAGGTGGACATGTCTCAGCGCACGATGTCACTAGCCGTTGGTATGTTTGTGTATTGCCCTGGCAGTCCCATACCGACCTGACTGACTTTGTGTGTGCCACATACGCCCTCACCCAAAAGGCGTGCAACCGGGGTGCCCGCAGCGCACCCGTGGCAGGCTTGGCTCCACAGTGCCCATCCACAGAATTCCATACGAGGCTGCCTGGCCGGGCCAACCAGCCGCACAGGCCCCCCAACCTCCCCACCATCGAGAACCTGCCGTTCTTGCATTGGTACAACCTTCTGTTACCTCGAGTTGACATCAGTGTTGACAATATGCCTTTTTGATCTAGAATAATTGATGCGACAAGGTCACTCATGATGCATGATCTCATAGATTCATCTTCGGCGTTACAGAAGGGTCTGCACCACCACAAAGTAACGATGGCAGACCTCTGCTGCCATTTACATCACAATTTCAAGCATGTCAGGTCTTCTTCATATGTCACAAATGGCGTCGTCATGGGTGACAGATCATAACTCTATTGCATAAATGTGCCTGCTTCGCTGCATACAGATGGCTGACCAGTGAGCTGAGTTATGCACGCCTGGTGTCTAGCCTGCCCTAAATGTACAGACAAGCAATCCATGAGTGAGAGATGACGACTCGGGAATAGCGAGGACGGGGATGGGACAAGTGGCGGGGAGGGGCTTGGGTCGGGTGCTGCGGCGTCGGACGTCAAGGGTGGCAAGTTCTCCCTCTAGGCAGCAGGCGGGTTTGAGTCTGGCGGAGATGTAGGAGAGCTGGATGAGGTAGAGAACCTGAACAGTGGCGGTGAAGGTGTCGGGGCAGCAGGCGGTCGTGAAGGCGGAGGAGCTGGGGGAGGAGGCGTGATTGGCGGTGGGGTGGCGGAGGGGGGTGGCGACTGAGGAGGTGGCACAGGGGAAGCTGGTGGGGACGACGGTGGCTCAGTCTGCGGCGGATCCTCTGAAGGTGGCACCGGAGTCGCAGGTGTCGGTACAGTGGGTGATGGGGTGGAGACAGGAGGCGATACTGTGAAGCGGAAAACCGGAGGCCTCGGAGCAGCTGGTGGTGCAGGTGGTGGCACTGGGATGGCGGGCGGCGGCTGAGGAGCTGCAGTTATAGGAGGCGGGACGGGAGGCGGCACACCAGGGGGAACGACCGGCGGTGCTCCGGGAGGGGGCATGAAGGGCGGCACGCCAGGAGGGGGGATGAAGGGTGGCACGCCAGGAGGGGGGATGAAGGGCGGCACGCCTGGAGGTACTGGACAAATATTGTCCGGCGGGCATGCATCTCCTAAAATGCATGGGGGCCCTGTCGATCCATCGCAGCACTGCTGGAAAGGTTCGCCGCAGGGCAGCGAACATGTGTTGTTCTGCTGACAAAAGCCGGGGAAGCACTGTATGGGGTCCAGCACTGTTGGTGTGCAGCATGGCAGCAACGACCGACCGCACGTCTCACACACGCCTTCGACGCAATTGTTGTCGATTGTTGTTGCAGCCAGAGCTGCAACTAGGCTCTCCACCACTTTCGTCCAGACAGCAGGGGAGGCCTCGGAACCCGCATTGGGGCTCGAAACCGCACACGCCGTCATCACAAGCAGCTCCAAACTGGCACCGGTTGTTTTCGCAGCAGCTATCTCCGCCACGCCCGCACGGGATACAGGTGCCGTCATTGCAGATGGCGTCCTGTATGCAGCGGTCGCCGGGGCAACACTGGTCGCCAAACAAGCCGCACTTGTCACCTGCCGGGAGTGCGCCGCTGCAGACGCCGTCATCACCGCACTCCGCACCACTGCCCATGCACTGCTCCCCAGGCAATGGACTGTCTCGGGCGATTGGGCAGCAGTCCTGCCCCTCACGACCGCAGGCACGGCACGTCGCAGTGTCTTCGAAGCAGGCCGTGGAGGCCCCACATCTGGGGTCGAAGGACGTGGCCTGAGGGCAGCATGGCAAGCCCTCGAGTCCGCAGGTTATGGCGACCTCGACACACGTGTCTGTTGCCAAATCGCATTCAAT
Source organism: Ulva prolifera (assembly GCA_023078555.1). NCBI lineage: Eukaryota > Viridiplantae > Chlorophyta > Ulvophyceae > Ulvales > Ulvaceae > Ulva > Ulva prolifera. The sequence goes on along the minus strand of CM041198.1, from coordinate 6,579,994 downwards.
GCCCACGGGCCCAGGAGCGCTGGATACACAGCGGCCGTTGTCACAACACGGCAGTCCTGGCCTGCCACAAGCACCGCATATGCCGTTCTCAGGGCACACGTCCGGGCCGTCGCAGATCCCGAAGTATGGGTCGTCACAGCAAGGCTCCCCCGGGGCTCCACAGCGAGCACACGTGCCTCCAATGCATATTGTATCAGAAAAACACCCACTCCCATCAGTCACGCCATCCCCTTCATCACAGCATCTTACGGCTTCACCTCCACAAGGCCCGTCATCTGCACGCAGCGACAACAGCTTGTTCAGGCGACCCCTCGGCATGATGCTGCTTCAAGCTCCCTGCATTGTACAATACAAGAATGACTTGACCAGGGACAGGCTCCCGGGCGAGCGGGCTGACCAGGGACACTGGTGGCTACGGTCTCCTGGTTGAGAGTTCCGGGTTGAGCGTCACGCAGCTCGCGTCTGCGTGCCCGGGAGTCGGAATTTCTCATCTTCCGGGCAGTCGCGCGTGGTTTGGTCGGGTGCCATCGCCCGGAACAGCATGCTTTCCAGCTCCGGGTCTTTCAATGTGCGACGGCGAGCATCCGAAAGCCGGAATAAGTTCAAGTTCACATAACATGCCACCTCGCGGGGCCGTGGTGGTGCATGCCATTTACGCACGCCATTGACACTACCATGAGATGCCGCACACGCGGAGCATTGAAGCTATCTCGACACACGGAGAGTTGTCTCATGTCTCGGCCAGGCAAATTGTATCGAATTCGTGCACATACATGTTTTCCACGCTGCAACTTCGGATATTCGAGCCCCGCGAAGAGTGTGGCCACCACCATGCCCATTGATACCAGTGACAGCTGCTTTCTTCCTGTCTCTTTGTCTCTGTAGACGTAAACTCAAGAGCGTTGTCGTCGTACCCCAGTGCCGCAGCGATCATTGGTCAAGACAAGTACGCTTAAGCTCGACAGGAAATATGCCAATCGATGGGACGTCTCTATTCAACATCGAGTCGCATAATGTTATCTTCAGGAGATGTCTATTTGGGGGGTACGAAGTTGCCCATTTGTCTGGTCGTGTTAAATTGCAGCGGAGGCCGCTCCTGTGCAATCTAGCGGATGGACCAGAAAACATGTGACAGCGAGTTCGAGTGTGCAGGGGAGTCAAGCATGCAGATGTACTGCCTTCTTAATGCAACATGACGAAGTTGACACTTCACCGCAGGTATGCCTTAGCAACAGGTGTCACAAACGCCTCAGCAATGTCCCGAACTTCGACAGGTGTCTCCTCGAGACAGGAGCACCAAGCAGAAGCCATGTTTAGCTCTTGCATGGACACGTGCTGATGGGTACAGGTGCCTTCACGAATGATTAGCTTCTGCTTCATTACACTACAGCCTGGCTGACAACCTGAAGCTGGCCCGCCATACTAGGTATGCTTCTGCAAAAGATGTGTTGCACGCAGTCAACACTGGCGCTGACGTGAGGCTGACACGGTACGGCTGCTTCAAGACATGAGGATTGGTGCAGGGCAACGGTTGCATGAGCAGTCTGGCAAATGAGAAGCCTGTGAGGTAGCAGATGCAGCCACCATTGGCCTGCCCCCACAAGCTGAAGGTGAGGATTGCTCCCGCCTGTGATGCAATTTTCAGCAGTTATGCACTATGATGAGCACGATGGCACGTCGTGGTGACTGCTATGCCTCTGAAAGCATCCCATTTGCAGGCAACAGCTGGATACGGCACGACAACAACGTCTTTGAACACAAGCAACCGTCTGCTGGTCGTAATACGAGTCAAGCAGAAGAAGAGAGAATTTCGCCCATAGTTGTCTCTGCCTGATTTACGTTTCATGCTGATCCGCCTGCAAAGCGCAGGCCTGGTTGCCGGATGCCGGCCCTCGTATACCAGAGCTTGTGCAGAGCGGCAACCATTGCGCCAGGGCGGTGATATGTGATGTGACAAAGTTGTAGAGCTGATGGGGATTCCCGGTAGGCGATTGGTGGCACACTGCCACGGCGCAGCGGCGATGGGTGATCGACGCGACACGAGCTGTAATTTGTCTGTGATCGTACCAATACTTAATGATGCATGTATGCGACGCTCAACGATGAAATGGTGCATCCTGTATGATTTACGCTCCCCGTAGGCATTACCCGGAAGCCGAATTACCACGGACAGAGTAAAAACCCACCCGCGACAACGACTTCCGGGCAACGCGATCCGTCCACAGAAGACGATAAAGAGACGCAGTAGAGCACACACATCACACTTTAGTTACATTATTAAGATGTACGCCGTTTCTGGAGCGAGCGGAGACTCGGCGAGCGAGGGACATGCCTGATGTGCGTCAAGGGAAAGCTCGAGCCAAGTCGGCCTCGCCAGAACGCGCCCGACTCGACATTCAACGACGGCGAGACGACACACATGTGAACAACAACGATCTGTCGTGTGTCCATGGGCGCATCGTAGACCGATATACGCGTTATCAAAGGTGACGAAAGGAAGGCAGTAAGCACAGCCTGGAATCGCGCGTCGCATGAGGGGCCAAGCGCCATGTGATACACCAGTGGCTTCTCCGAAGCCACTAATATGCAGATATTTGACTATGTGCAGTCTGTACGAGCGTTATTGACGCCCAGGTTTATCATCCTACCAGCCACGAGATGGACTGAACGATACTTACAACCGGCGAAGACAGCGACTTCCACGTCTGATCACGCGAAATCGACAGACACCAACAGCAGGATAGACTTGACTGTCATTGGGTACGAAGAATCTGGTGATTCGTAGGCGGTGACGGATCTGGGAACCAGCTCACCTGCGTGTCCCCATGCTAAGCAGAGTCTCACGATGCCGCCAACGCACTCGTGCCAGGCATACAGAACGCACATGGGTACGTAAATTGTCTCTACGTCGACGGACGACGCCGGCGCATGCTAATCACGAACATCGGAGACCGAAGCAGGTGGCATGCACACACAAACACACGCTCCTGACGATCCACATGCATCTCCAAGAACGCGCAGGCCCGTACCGGACACCCGCAGATACACATAGGAACAACATATCTCACGATCGGCTACCATGGCACTCTCAATATAGCTATTCGAGTGGCGCTGAAGTCGCGCTCGATCACCCGGGAGAGCTCACCAAACAGCCCTCCGGGTGCCTGTCCCTGGTCAAGTCGTTCTTTTAGTGACACATGTAGTAAAGCACCGCAAGCTGAGGTTGTCGCGGCGCCTGCAGTTGTCCACAATGGAATCACGCAACACGTTTGCACGATGTGTACCAGCAGAGTCAAGACCGGTACCTATGCATGCGTAGATACTCCGCACAAACACAAGACAGGATGTCGTGGCGGGAGGCGACACGCAATGGCAGGGATCGGGAATGGCGACGTGATCATGCGCACAGCACTATCGCGGTAAAGCAAACAACACAGAACAGCACGCTAGTCGTGAGCCACAGCAAGGTGACCATTGCAGAATCTGCAGGTAGGGGGTCATGCACTCCCGCTACGAAGTGGTCCCAGTGTGGGCGCGCATCAAAACGACCGAATTTTCGTAATTGGGGACAACTTCGAATATTGTGATCAATGTTGGGGACTCTGCGTGAGCGATCTCGGCTGTGGGGACTCTCCCCACCCCAGGCCCCTTTTGGCGAATAATGGCGGTTCTCCCCAAACGGTGGCATTTGCTCAGCTTTTCCCGCCCAAACGCACGCCAGTGATCACAGTGCAGTGACAACATAGAAAAGTCACTATGATAGTGTACATTGGCGATGTGTGCACTGTTGCGACTTCTGTGAGTGATGTGGTCGTCGTCACAGCTGAGCAGACCTCGACGCACTGCAATGACATGGCTTCGTGACCACGCAGTGGTCAACAGGTGTTATACGATGGTGTGCAAGACGTATCCGGTGCCTATATAGTAGGTGGAGCCTGTGTCGGCCTTGGAATTGCAGGGAGTCGAGTCGTGGGAGTCGTCAATACAGTGGTGCCGCGACCAGTCGAGGAGCCAAACGAGGTGAATGTCGTGGCAACACGCAACTGTGGTTTCGAGAATTCATCTATGAGGCCCGAGGAGTTTCCGCGGGGGACGTTATACTGATTGAACAGCCGGCATCGCACAACACTACAACATACGATGGACAACTCTGATCAAACCAAACTACAGAGGCATAGGACGTGAACAGCAATGGCCGCGAATAACAAGCACGGCAGCTGCAAGAGCTATCTCAACCGATTGCAACACCCGGACTTGCATTGCACGTGAGTCCACAGATTCAAGTTGGGTAGGCTACTGGTAAGCGGACCAGCTGCACCTCGCCATGGGGAAATCACATCCCGGAACTGTCAACACGAATATAATTTCGCACAATAGTTGTATTTGAGAGTCCCAGTGTCAACAGACATCACATGAAGGTATGCTGACCACGATTTGACACTGAGTTTGGAAAAGGGCACACAGAGACGCAAAATAATACCAAGGAAGGCTATATGCCAGTAAAACATCAAAAGAAGCATCATAGAACGAGTTTGGGGACGGTTGGGGAAGAATGTCGATGTTTGGGGAACAAAACGCGGATTTGGGGGTACTCCCCACGGGAACAGCCCAAATCGGCGACTTCGGGCGATTCTCCCCAAACCTCCGAGATGAATCAGCCATTCTGTTCATTTATCCTAAATAATACTTAAAGTTTCCCCCAATCGATCAAAATCGTCGTCGATTTCGCGCGCCCTCACTGGGACCACTTCGTAGCGGGAGTGCATGACCCCCTCTGCAGGTGCCGTAGTCACCAGCGGCGCCTTGATCAAATGTACACCACACCATGATGGCGGCACAAACCCTCGCTACAATCACAATTGTGGGTGTGTGCCACACATATGCATCTGAATTTGCCAAGCTCAGCCTCATTGCGTACATGGGCCAACAGAGGCGTGGCCGGGCGATAATCGGTGATCATGGTTGTACACAATTGCCGGCGTTGAATGCACTACATGTATACGTACATGGCACAGCTGAACCATGTTTGGTGGTGCCGGCGTATGCCAGAGGCCCATCACAGGAGTCAGCCGTTCGGGCAAGGAAATCATACTGGCAGGCGCAGAGCAGGAGAACATACCTATAACAACAGGCAGGCACAGGCCAGAGGCGGCGCCGCATGGGGCATCGCCGCGGCAGGCGTCGCCCTCGCAGCACTGGTCGTACGTGGCGCCGCATCTCTCGCACACTCCAGAGTCACACACCAGGTCCTCATCCAAGCACGAAACAGAGTCGCAGTAGGGCTCACCTTCGCCACCACAGCCTGCATGCGATTGAAGCGCTCATGATGGCAGTCGAACAAAATCATCGTGCGGTCGCACGGTGTATTGACAATACATGGGTTTGCAGGCGCATGTTTCTGTTTCAATTTTTTTACACATCTATCACAGTTGCCTGACATGGTGCAGACTTTGGCAGCCCGTCACTGTGGAGCGCCCCTGATGGCGCAGCAAGGCCCCGTGGTGAGCCAAAGCGAGTGTCAATCATCGCACCGTCAGGAGAAGTGGGAGGCACGGGCTCAGGGGGAGGCGGAAAACCGCCGACGCAGATCCCACTTGGTAAACAAAAGCCGCGACCTGCGTAGTCTAAGCCTGAGCCCGGGCCGAAGGAGGTGGGACAGCACTGAACGCCATCAAATCCACAGATGCTGCACGTGCCGTCAAAGCATGCAGCCTGAGCCAGAAAGGCAAAACGGGTCATCGTATCCAGGCTGCTGCGAAGCCGCAGCACAGCACGCCTCGCCCTGCGCCCCGCAGTCCTCTTCGACGGGCAGGCAGACGTTGAGTGTTGGGTCACATTGCGTCGGGAAAGTGGGACGGCCACCGAATGTAGTAGTACCACATTGGCCGTCATCACAGCACGGCCCCTCTAGAGAACCACATGTGGTGCAGATACCCGACGAGCAGGTGTCACTGCGGGAGTCGCATCCTGTGGGAGGGAGTATAGAATCGCTGCAGCACGGCAGACCCCGTAAGCCACACACCATCACACAGACGTTGTCGGCATTGCAGCCGATCGGTATGATACCGTCGGTGTCGCAGATGCCGGCATCACAGCAGGGCTGCGCGAATCCTCCACAGCCGATGCAAATGTTCAAGTCATCCGAACAGGAGCTGAAGTCATCGCACTGGGCGCCAATCTCGCAGCACCGAGCTCCTGGGAGACCGCACGGCCCTGAAGTGTCTGCATGCGGAGGGCATCATTGCCATGGATCACACTCCCCAGGGCGAACAATCGCTGATCAAGTTGAGGTGTGGCTTACGCAGGAAGCACCTGAGCTGCAAATCATCAGGCGGTTTCATTTCAAATGGCACCTGGCTGCTACATGAAAAACACAAACAGGTGTCACTGCGGGGAACTGAACTGCAGGCCACACAATGATGTGGCTGCGTGGGGTCACGGTGGCCAAGCGTGCCGCAAAGTTGCCGGCCTTTGCAAATTTAAACTTTAGCTGTAAGCCACACCTGGTCCGGCATCCTGAGCGAACACCGGGCTGCGCATCATGCTCCCCATGAGTAGCTGCAGCGCCGCCGCCAGGACTCCGCAGCGCACACGCGTTGCCTGAGAGACAGGCGCACGCATCACTCAAAGCTATATGTCGTATACACGTAGGCCTGCACACCACCACCAGTCTGTATACTTATCAAAATATTTCAAAACTGTAAAGCATTGCAGTTTTGAACGCAAACCAAGTTTACCTCACCACTGCCGGGCACCCTCAGCAAACAGCAAACAACCGGACTGGCCAACTGAAGATGCGAAACGTGAGAACTCGAGTCATGAAGCATTGGCATGTGGAAACCTGTGCACATCTGTGGCAGCCGCAGGGGTGGGTTCTGGAGTGCGCGGTCATGCATGTGTACATGTGCGGGACTGTCCGTTGTGGCGGTGCGTGCGCGGGCCCGGGTGCGTTAATGCCCTATGGCGCTACCTGCCTGACCGGCTTTGACCTTCCTATACAGATGGACTGGGCTGGCTTGTGTCGACGGTGTGAGAGTCGGCGCTCGTGGGCGGAGGGTGTGTACGGCAGAACAGGTGGAGAGTATCACAGGCCAGATGCCAGACTGACTCACCTGGGTGCGCCGGCGGGAAGGGTGCGCCGCCTGGGGGTGCGCTAAGCCACAACTTTTCCGGAAAGGGGTATTTTGGAGGTTTGAGGTTGTATTGAGGTTACTTAGTGCATATGTATCGTTGTGACAGGCTTGGTTTGTTCAATGTGGTCTTACAGAGGTTGTATCGGTTCGCGTGATGAAGTTCGGCGCGCCTTTGCAGTGCGCCATAGGTCCAGGTGCGCCGTGTGGAAGTGAGTCACGACAGTGCACAGCTCATGCGGCGTGCTACAAGCGAACTGATGCCTGTGAGTTGCAGTCAGGTGATTGGAGAATATGAAAAGGCTATTTACTTGATTTCAGGGCGTGCCATGTCCTGTGATCGCTTCTCTGTAAGCGCGGTTGGGCTGAACTGACAGTTCACACAGGCGGCAGCAGCGTTTCGCGGCTTTCATAGCACCAACCCCTGTATGTGATTAAGTTGATTTCGCGTGATAGCACGGTCGGGTCACACCAGTGCGTATGTGGATCTGTTCTGGCGTGTACGCGATCTGGCTTGTTCTCGTGACAGATATATGAACTCATGACATTATACATCGCCATGTACACAGAATACGTCTGCGCACTTTGTAAGTCTATTCGCGCTGTATTTGTGCGGCATAGGTCTGCAGGCGTGCAGCTGTACAAAGCTGTGTGAATGGTAGCCCCCGGTCACCACTTAGCACCTTGCAGCATAAAACAAGGCAGACGCAGCCGTCTGTTTTCCATATCTGTCATTGATGCATGAGTGCGCACTTGTGATAAACTACGTAGATTATACCAGGCGGAACAATTTCAAGGAATCATAACAAACAACATGCAGAGTTGCATTAATACGCGTATCTTTCGATTTCGGTACGTTTAATACGCGTATTTTATGCTTACGTACTTTATCAGCGTACAGTACGCGCGTACGTTTCGGACTTGGCCGATTTCGGAGAGCCTGGAGCTCTGCACTGTGGTGCACCTCTAGCCACAAGGCCAAAGAAGGTTTTGAACATCCCTTGCATTGCACGATGAATCTGAGTAACCTGATCATCTGATTGACTACTAGTTCATTGTACTATTCTCTGCAATAATGTGCCTAAGCACAGATGACAGTGACCGTGGCACCACGGCTGGTCATCACGGGCTTGGCGCCTCCGGCGCCAAGCCAGCAATGTAGCCTATACAGCGTACTTTTCAACCCCCCCTGATTATAGCCAACGTACCATACGCGTATTTTTGCTTAACGTACTTTATCACGAAACGTACTAATGCAACTCTGTGCATGTTGCATCTGTGACTAGCGCGTGTTGCATCGCCTCCTGCAGCCAGCCTTCGCGAGGCGCCAGCAGTACCTGATACTATTTTCATGAATAGACACGGGCCTTCAATTTGCATAGATTCTGTCATTGTGTAGCACGTTGCTGCACATTGCAATGTTACCTGCAACTCCTCGGCACTGCAGGCAAGCAGGTGTTCCGCAAGAACTCGCGCGGTCTTATATGCAGGCATGTCCATCTTCAGATTTCAAAGATTGATGTTTGACAGCTTCTGCTTCACAGCGCACTTCATCAGCGAGGTCGTTGTTGACCAGGCTGCGTTGGAAGCAGGCCCCGGGCCTGGCAAACATCATTGCATCGTATCAGTTTCAAGCAAGAGACCATGTACATTCAACCAATTTACTGTATCCTTGCGCTGATTTGTGACGATTATGCGCATCAGCGTGTATTCTCTATCGGTGTCAGATGCTTCACGGCCGCAACCAAATGTCGTGCGCAGGTTGAAACACTACACAAACGGTAAAGATTTTACTTTCGTATCCGCAGGAGACACGTGAAGTATTCAGGTTCGTGTCGAGCTTGTGTTGTTTGTCGTGGACCTCCCAATGCATCTCTTGCTGAATGCTTTCCCAGCTTGCCCAGACCTGAGCCTGAATGGAGCTATCTTTCACTTTGACCCAAACCATCTTTCCGCTTTGGTAAACTGCCATAGGCCGCCACGACTGCAGGTGTGGAGAGCTGTGAGTATGTTCGAGCCACACCCACGATGGTTACAACATATGATCGCCAAGTGTGGAGCGGAGATTCTTATGTACATATTTGTGAGGCAACTAGTATGCTTGCATGCTGTGATGTTCAAGGTTGCTCAATGTTCTTGATCTGGTATGAAGCTGGCTCCATGTTACATCTGCACCGAGGCATTGTCTGATGACGTTTTCAAACTCAGCAGTTCGTTTGCGTACAGGTCCTTGAATTGTCGTGGCTTCTATTGAGAGATATGATGATTACAACAACATGCCTAGCATGGCGGGTTTGTGTCGCAACTTCTGGCATTTTCTAGCATTATCTTCTGTACCGTTGAATGTACTGTCTGCCTATGACATGGCTCGTGTGCAGGAGGCCAAGGTACCTTTCACAGGCTTTTTGGCAACAATGAAACGCACATGAAGGGCAAGTGACTGTAGAATATTGAAATATGTGTGTGTGTGTGTGTGTGTTGCATTTTGATGACTTAGAGTGTCCTCGAGGGCTGGTGAGTGATTGCATTGGGGCAGTGCTGCTCTGAGCAGCTCCATATACAAGCATTGGGCCTAGGAGTGTACCTCTCAACATCACACGTATATGAACCATTATAACAACGTTCTCTGCGTTGTTTTGCGTGCAGTGTCGTTTTGGAGCACCTTGCGTGCGCACCCATGTATTTTGTGGCGCACTTGCAGACAGTGCGCCGCGGTTTCAGGCGTGAGCCGTTCGCGACAGGTGCGCCAGTGCAGTATGTGCCAATATGCACGCGCGCCTGACGGCACTCAAGCTGGCCGATATCAGTGTCTATGACATCAACATGTGTGTCAGTGGGGCTATGCGGTGAAAGGCAGCTGTGCCATCACGCGTGACGCTGGCAAGCCTTCACATGCACATGCGGTGTCTCTAGCACACACTTCTCATACGACAGAATACAATTATTGAACCATATGTGATATGCGTTCAACTTTGTCGCTGCATTTGCGCCAACATGGACCCCAGTCGTGGTTGCAGTCTTGGTTGCTTTGCAAAACATGGCTCACCACCCGAGTCGCAACACGCAGCGGCTACAGAGTCACCGAACATCGTGCAGCGAAGAGGATGAAAGAAGCGCTTCTGTGTGCCGCTTGTGAATGCTTTGTGGTAATCGTTTTGGGACCGCGCCCGGGCTACGTAAATACGTTGCTTCAGCACGAAGTGCACAAGACAGCCCAAGTGGAACCCAACGATACAATCAGCTATCACTGGCCACACAAGCAAACAGTAATGGAACGTATACAAAGGTTGACGCGTCCATGAAACGATTACGAGCCATTTGATCACCGTGTAGGATTTTTACTGCTCCGTCACATTGCCCGGACATACTCAAAGAAGCGATGAAGCTCTGCTTAGACACGGTCCGGACATCGAGAAATGGCGTAAACGTACTTCCTGAGGGATTTTGCCTTATTTGCATACGATTATCTGCGCTTTAGCGTGGCCGCAAGCTGTGGACTGCCCCAGCGAATGATCCAGCAATACCGGGCCAAGGCCACACTTACGGCAGCAAGTGGCACCGTGAGACACGAAATGCACCGTAATGTATGATTATTCAATGTCGCGTCAGTTGTTTGCCGTGGCATCATGCTTGCAGGCCGCAACACCATACGCTACCCCACAAGCATGTAGCACTGCACGCGGCGCAACTGGCTCGCATGTGCTCCGTTCGTCGCCGGGATTATGTTGTTGCACTCGCAATACAAATAGCTACAGCTTAAGGCCCGTGTATTGTAAAATAAGCGTGTCTACAAAGACTTTGCCTGTTCGCACTCAATGGCGCACTCCTGTGGCGCACCCATGGGTGCGCCTGTTCGGCATCTGGCCTGTGATAGTAAATCTAGGTTTATGGAGCCATGTCCTGAAAAGGATATTGACACCTCCAAATGACCACATGCCACAAGAACAAAGCGCCTGGAAACCCCTTCACTTGGTGTCAGGCAGACAACCATGCGCAAAGCACAGGGGCTCCTCCAGAGCGAAGCAAGGTGACCACGCGCGTATATGGCAGTTTCAATTTCCTCTTGCATGCAGATCAGAACCCACGACATCCTGACAAGGACGGGTCAGCTCAGCATTGTCTTTTGTACCAGTCTCAAACTAGTGTCAACATGTATCTGCTGGTCCGTGTTGCTTGAGATCAAGATCAGAAGATGACGTCTCAGATCAGAAGATGACGTCTCAAAGCAAGCAGTGCAGCATGTTTTGGACTCATGTTTTGGATGGCGCTCATTGTGTGCAGAGCTTGTCATATCTGAGATCATGCTTGAGCCTGAGACGACCTGATGTCTGTTGCTGGTCTGTTGCTGGCCGTGTACGTTGACCTCGTCCGCGGTATGGCAGTCTTACAAACAAACACCGAAACCGGTATGGCAGTCGAATCCCCGGAGACTCGGGGAACAAGTAGCCAGCGGCGGGGAACAGGTAGCCAGTCGCAGCGGGCGGGCCACTGCATCTGTCAGTCGGTCGTGCATGAACAATGTGTCGAGACCGACATCGAGAGAATACGCAGCAGAACATGTTGACGCACGGCGGAGCAGACGCAATCTTGAAATTGAATTGTTGTGCACAGGTCGCAGCACTGCTGTGCACCGCGGGGAAAACAGATGAGCGATGTTGATGCCGCAGGCGACCACAGCCCGCTGAAGCGCAATGAGCATGCATGGGTCTGCCATTGCGTACAGTGTCCATGTTCGACAAGGATGCCCCACAACACAGGCTGACAGCTTTGCTAATTCTGCGTGTGCCGTACGAGCATGCATATGGCGGAAGCGGTGGCGTGGGCGCTTTGAATGGGGGTGCTCAACCAGGCTTCAGGCTTGTACAACCCGACCGGGATCGAGTGCACGAAAAAAGGCATACACCAAACCCGAATCTCATCCGAATCAACAGCAACACCTCCACACACGATCTAATTACAACCGCGTTTCCCCACAAGTTGCTTACGTTCACCGGGCCATTAATATTCCGCTGAGCGGCGCAGCGGCTCACGGGAAGCCCGCCGGCCCACGAGGGCGAGATCCCTTCATTGAGCGGAGACAAATGCATGTGAGCAATGCCAAGCACTGGTCTTACAACAGAGTTTACAGGAGAAGAAAATGCCAAGCACTGGTTTGAATGTGGTCGCGCACATCCGGACCGCGGTCCCGTTCCGCAGACTTGTGCCGCACCGAAAATGCATCACATTACACAAGAGAACGGGAGAAGACAAACACCACAGCCGAATCTCATCCGAATCAGCAGCAACACATACACACCCAATCACACATTCTCAGGGTTGCTGTGCCTTGAATCATGTGCGGCCTGAATTCGAGTCGCAGAAGTCTCGCGCACCTGCAAGATCTCGAGCTGCCGTGAGGTATCACAGGCAGGATCGACAAATGAGCAGACTGGAGGTATTCCGATGGCAGCCTATAGCTAGGTATTTTCGGCAAAAACACGAAACGCTGAAAGCCCACTTGCATTCAAGTCCTCATCTTCTGTGCTCCACATTGGTGTTTTTCCGGGCTTCAGGTGAGGTCTATGCACGCAGCCAGATGAATTTAACTCTCATGGAGAACGCCGCTTTACGTCGGGTTACCGCTCGAGTACACCGGAGAGTGTGCAAGCGCCCCGGTTCATTGTGACACCGGGTCGAATGGATCGCTATTGCTGTTGAGTGCTCAATTGCGTTGGTTGTGCTCTACTTGGAGCCTTGGTTTGTTGTGGCGGTGTATTGCAAGTGTGCCCGCTTACCCGTCCGTACCGCTGAATTACGTCGACAGAGCTCGATCAGGCCTTTGGCCAGCCTGATCGGGCATCTCTTTGACAGAAGCCATCCACATTTGCTTTCGATATAACTTCAGCTGCGACTCTGTCTAGTTTTAGGGCCTATGAGCGGCAGCTTGGGCTGCTTGGGTCTTGTCCACGTACACGGCGTTACTCTGAAAGTACGTGAGGCCCCTCGTAAAGAGCTGAAAAGGGGACATATGAATCCAGGGATGTGCTCAGAATTTTGTGCAGGACAACATCTGACCATGTGGTCGTGACCATGGCGTGAGTCCAGATCCAGCCTGAGCACACCAAGAATGCTTTTCTGCCCTTTTGCCACGCCGCACAGAGCCATGAATGCCAATGGTGTGTGCACTGGCGTTGTTCAGTAGTTCCTTGTTTTTCTTCAAAGCAAACGGGAATCGAGAACTCAACACTCAACTGTTGGAATGCGATTGAGCATGACACTGCCTCACACCAAACCCAGATGCTTCTGTCACAACTCCGAAGCAACCATTCAAAGCACTGAGACACTTCCATATAGATGATGTTGGCATCCGTGCCGCTCCTCCGAGCGCGACCGGATGATGAGCAGGGTGCCCTTGGAGCTGCAGTCCTATGAGGCCCCGGCAGAAATTTTGGTCGCTGGTTATTGCAAACCCTCGTAGCCACAGCTTGTCGCTGCGGTAGCGGCTGATCAAGCGCTCAGTAGACATTTCAACACAACTACACACCAAGATGCACAAATGAACTTCAAAAGCGCTTCTGAACGTGATAATTTCATTAAGACACACTGACCCTGTTCGACCGTGCACTGCTGAAACGCTTCGCGATAGCTGTTTGTACCCAGTTGCGCCCCCACCTCGCCCTGTCCATTACGTAGTATTCTGTACCTATTTGCTTTGTGTCGACGTGATAGCCCAAGGCCCCTCGGAATGTAGCGCCACAGCATTCTTTTCGCGCTGCGAAAGGTCAGCATGACCTCGAGCTTTGTTTTACGACGATTTGATTGCATCTTCGTCGCACATATGCAAACTGTTGCTTGTTTCGAAATCTGTGAGGAATGCTGCAAGTGAAGGCTGGATTGGTGAAGCAGCTAGACGCACTCGAGCACAAAGCCACTCGCGGCAACCGTGGAAGCAGCAGAATCCTCTGAAGCATTCACTTCAGATGTGTTACCAGTGTTGTTCTGTGCCGCTCTACGCCCTGCTCAAGGACAGTATTGTTGACACATGAGCACAAGGTGAGGAAGCAGACTGCGATATGTGGATCGTGGAGGCATGCAGCACGGAAACCCCCATACTGAATAGGTGATCCCTGTGCAGCTCAGTGAGCCATTGGAATACATTGGACAGAGTCATGGCGACCAGCGTGGAACACAGACAATCGCTTCAAGCAACACGACAGGGCGTTTTCCTTGGACTATCGAGTAGCCTGCACATACAGGTCGGCGCCAGTACATTCAACAATGGTGCATGCCTGAGCAATGGAGTGATCTTACTAGGCACATGATGCAGGCATGAGGTTTGTACTGTACATGATGCAGGTCTCAGAAGACTTCTACTTGCAATGTGACCACTGATGCACCTATGAATTCGACACAGCAGTCATTGGTGGATACTCAAACTCAACTGCCATGAGATCATGACGGCTTGCACATGGGGATTTATGCCCGCATTAAGCTGCAAACTCGAGGACGTCCGTGTACACTGTGTTGGTTGCGACGGGATGAGCACGTCAACACGGTCAAGCACGCTCGAGCAGCCACATACTCGTGTACAGGATGAAACGGATGACTATAACGAAGACTATGTGCTGCAAGTTGGTCTGGTGCGGTGATGTTTCCTGTCGGGAGGCCTGGCCGTGCGCATTCGTACCGTATGGTATTCAGCACACCGGTTTTCACCAAAACTCGGGGTGTTGGAATCTCGCATGGGGCGTGCGTCACGGGACACCACTCACCACACCGCCACGCCATGCACTCCACGAGATCAGTGTTGACAACTGGAATGCAGATTCGCGAAGCACGCAAAAAAGCTGCCGGTGAATGCATTCGATTTGTGAGACTGAGTGCACAGCAACTTTCAGCACAGAAAATGGTGAAGCACGCGCATAGTCGGGCTCGATAGCACACGCAGAATAGCTGTTGGAGCTGGTGTGCAAGGATTGAGGCTCAGATTCGAACAGGAGATCACTTGAGGTATATGTGAAGTGCTGATCGGGCGGATTCTGGTCGAGCGGCATGTTGGTTGTTTGGCCTTGAGGCTGCGAATTTTCAACACAACATCAGTGGTAATGCACTCTGGGGTATCACAGTGGCCTGCCGCAAACATCCTTGCACTGAGAATTGAAAAAGTCAGTTTTGGGGCATATTTGGAGGTGGACAGCACCACACATGAATCCCACCTGCCACATAATTTACATGTGCTACTCCTACAAGTGCCAGGCAAGCCAGCAAGCTGCTGGAATTGGGGGCTGGCATGGCGGGCTCGCTCGGCCTCACTCTGCTGAGTCATGCCAAACCTGGATGTGAACACAACGAGTTTGGCAGAAAACCCAGAGAGCAGTATGCTGCCGCACAGCGGCTGGTACGGACTTTTCTAAATGGCCACACAGACGGCTGTTTGACTCGCAATAAATATCTTTGTAACATTGACATCACATGCGTGGGCGTAGGAGCGGTGCAGCGGCGATCTGTTGCTCTGTGCCTTTTGACGCATTTACCTACCGCGGCCGAGCGTGGTATGTCGATGGTAACTGGGGCAAATTGGGTAAAGGCCTTCGTATGAGCCCGCACAGCCCGGTAACTCCGGCTCTGAGGTGCCGGGCCCAACACAGTACTACCAGCGATGCCACTTTACCACCGTGCTACCTCCCGTTTGCTCATTTGTCGATTCTGCCTGTATATATATGCTGACTTGCTGTACAGGCACGCTGTATTCTCATTGATACAAGAGTTGACGGCTGTCAACCGTTCAAATAGGATCGCACACACTGATCGGGGATGCTGGACCCACGCCTACCTAGCGCCGCGAAGCTGGAGCCACATACATTCTTCGTGCCACAGCTGTCGATTGATGCAAACAGCGCGCTCATTGCTTTCGAGCCGATTCGCGTCGACCAGTACAAAGAGACGGCAGCGAAAGACGTCAGACTGGCACGGATCCGCTTCAGTGGGCTCGTGCGCACCATTCCGATTACGCTGGTGCTGCTAGCTTCTGCTGGTTCCGAGATAGCTGGGAGAGACGTGGACGACCTCGCTCTGATGGACCCGGAGCAGCGGGCCTACGAACCCGACACAGCGCTGGCGCAAATTTGACGAGGAGAAAGATGAGTAGAGGCTCAGCAGTAGCCAGGGCAGCTGGTCATCTGAGAGTTGGAAGTCATTGACCCACCCGCTGCGACCCGCGCACGCCGGAGACCAACTCGTCGCGAGAAAAGCCGTTCCGAGTCGGGAAGAGCATCCAAGATGTGACTCCTCATGCCCCGAGAAGCCGGCAGTGGTGCGCCGCGCTCTTTTCCACTCGTTTCCTGCTCACCGCTGCCGACAGTGACAAACGCATCGGGACATATTCGGTGCAACGCAGACAGTCCACTCATGTGCGTTGTGAGCGCTCCTGGCGGACGGCTGCACACCACGCTGCCTGCAGCTCTGCTGCTGCCTGTCGCAGACCTGCTGCTCGCCCAATCAATGCACCCGCACACATCGCCTCACCTTAACGAAAAATCACCTCACCACTGTACTGCTGCCTGTTCCTGGCCCGCCGCTGACCTGCAAGCTACCCTGTTGCCGTCCCGCTGACCTGCTGCTGACGTATCTCTAGAGATACTGCTGACTCCCTGTCAACTGTTGCTGACCTGCTGCTGACCCATTGCTGATTCGTTGTCAACTGCTGCTGCCCTGTTGCTGACCCACTGCCGACCCGCTGTCAACGGCTACTGACCTGCTGCTGCTCCACTGCTAACCTTCTGCTGACCCACTGCTGCTTCGCTGCTGGATCTCCGCTAACCTACTGCTGTGTTACAGTGAACGGGAATAGACACACACAATAAAAGATTCGCATCCGGAGCCACACACAAAGGCCACATTAAAACAGAGCCCACAGACCCGCTGCTGACCCCGCTACTGGCCCGCTGCGGACCCTGCTGCTGACCTGCTGCTGAACCTGCTGCTGACCTGCTGCTGACCCGCTGCTGACCCTGCTGCTGACCCTGCTGCTGACCTGCTGCTGACCCTGCTGCTGGACCCGCTGCTCGCGACTGCTGACCCGCTGCTGACCCTGCTGCTGACCTGCTGCTGACCCGCTGCTGACCTGCTGATGACCTGCTGCTGATCCTGCTGCTGACGCTGCTGCTGACCCGCTGCTGACCCTGCTGCTGACCCTGCTGCTGCTGACCCGCTGCTGACCTGCTGCTGACCCGCTGCTGACCCCGCTGCTGGACCCGCTGCTCGCTGCTGCCCCTGCTGACCGCACGGGAAAGCGCTGCAAAAATACAGGCCGTGCAACGGCGACTGCTCCCCGGAGAACGCAGCATTCCAAGCTGGAGTCACATTCCTTCGCCGGTGATCAGGTGGCCGCAGCAGCCGATTACGAGTTGGAGCCGGGCTGAGCAGTGCGTGTCGATCGCGCTGATCGCAATAGGTGTATCACTACCGCTCCACCGTTCTCCCCGTCACCGCAGGACTGGGAAGCGAGCGGCGTGCAGAGCGGCTGGAGTGCGGAGGCGGCCGACGTGGGCCTATGGCTGCAGGTGATGGTAGATGTGTTTGAAGCGGGCCGTTGGGTCTGCCGGACGCAGTGGGCACAGAGCATGCGTACGCGGCTGCACTACAGCGCAGAATGCGCCCGGAGAGTAGCATATGTGGGGGCCAACTGTCGGTATATTCGGGTGTGGGGGGCTGTGCACGCGGCCCTGGGCAGGCCTGCGCACTGGAGAGATGTGTTGTGCTGGGTCACGGGATTCCCTGGTTTGTGACCCTCAAGGAGCTGGAAAGTGTGCGGAACCGAGACATGACAAGCGTGTGAATGGTGTGAGGTTTGTGTTGAGGCAGGCAGGGTTGCGCAATGGAGAGATAAACATGATGCTGGCACGGGCCGAGCCGCCGCCTGTGGTGTTTTCGAATAGGCTGGAAGCGGGAGAGGACGAATGCTTTGCACGCCAGGAAATAAGGGCGAATGTTCGCAGGGGTTCTGTGCTTCTGTGGCCATTTCGAAATTGTCGCCCACCAGTGGTACTGGCGCTGGCGGTGGCCAGGCACGCTGAAGGTAAGCCGCGATTGATCTTGGATGCGCGGAATGTGAATCCGTGGCTCGCATACGCGTGTATATATACATGCCGTTTTCGTTCGAAACATTAGCAGACTGAGTGCAATTTGGCGAGCCGAACGCATTTATGGCCACGTGGGACCTGAAAGCGGGCTATCACCATGTTCCCCTGGCGGCTCATCTGTGGCCGCTATTGGGGTTCCAGATGGACAATCAATGTTATGTGTTTTGCTGCCTGCCGTTCGGGCTCTCGCAAGCCCCGTATGTGTGGACACTGGTCATGCAGTGCGCTCAGGAGTGGACTAGGTCATAGGGGCATGCGCTGATGGCGTTGGTGGATGATGCAGCAACAGTGCATCGCATGCGGAACGGAGCTGCTATAGCCGCTGGTGCAACAGTGTGGGCGGAGGCTGCCCTGGGATTTGTGCATGCTACAGCTAGCCAAGTGTAAGTTGTGGCCAATGCGGCAGCAACAGTTTCCGGGTTTGTTTGTTGACTGGAGCCGCAGTGAATTGAGAGTACCTGAGCGGAAGCTAGCGCGGTTGCGGAGGATGGCGGAGCGTGTGGACGGAGCTTATGAGCGCACACCTCGAGCATTTGAATGGGAGGCCGATGCTGGCGGCCGCACCCGTGCTAGAGTTGAATGCAGACGCTGCTTTGGCAAAGAAAATGCCTGCGAGTGCAGCAAACCGCGTAGTATTGGCGTGTGATGCCAGTGAGACGGCGTTCGGGGGGTTCTTGTCCGGGTGTCAATTGTGGACCATGGTAGCGGACATGAGTGCAGAGGAAATACGGGCCGGACTGTCTGGTACGCTGCGGGAGGATCGGGGCTTCAGAGTGGCCATGCAAGGATTGGCTGCAGGTGGCAAGCGGAAAAAGGGCCTGCAGGTCCAGATATGGACGGACTCGCAGGCAGCGTACGCGTGCTGCGTGCGTATGCGAGGGGTGGGCGAGATTTTTGTGGAGGTTTGTGGGCTGCACGTGCGAGCGTGGCAGGCTGGCGTCGATCTGTCGTTTGTGTGGGTGCCGCGAGAGCATGCAGCGCTGCGTGGCGCGGATGCGTTGTCAAAATGGAAGGATAAAACAGACTGGCGCTTCTCACAGCGCATGGCACAGGAGCAACTGTTTGCTGACATGGGAACGCCGGCCGTCGATTGCCTGGCCAGTGCGCAGGCACACATGTGCGACGTGTATTTCAGTGACATGTACGATGGGCGGTGTGTTGCGGTGGACGGCATGGCGCAGACATGGGATGCGTGGCTCCACCGGGCTGGTCAGCACAAACCTGGACGTCCGCTGTTGTGGCTGTTCCCGCCAGTGTCTATGCTGTTGAATATGCTGCGGAAAGTGGAAACAGAGCGCACGCAGGCGATAGTGGTACTGCCGCGGCGAGTGTCGGCGGAGGTCACCACATTGCTGCACAGACTGCCGATCGTGCACCAAAGGCAGCTGACAGGACCACACAGTGTGATGGTGCAGCCTACTAGCCGAGTGCCGGCGCAGACTGCAGTGAGTGGATGGAAGGTGCCCATGCAGGCAGTCCACGTCCGATGGCCTGGGGCCTAATGGGTGTAAGGATGTAGGTTGATTACAATTGGCACACGCTATGCACATAGGCACTGCATGGCCCCTGGCCTGGGCGACTGCATATTCTGCAAGAGAGCAGTGTGAGCACATCCTTACCACCGCAGCCCTGCTAAGCTAGATGCCGTCCCGGATCCAAATACATGTGGGCTACAGATTCAGTGCTCAACCCAGCTAGCTGCATGATGTCCGGCACAGAGCCGCCAGCCTCTCGCTCATGCTGCATGCGACCGCGGCGCAGTCCATGCACAGTGTACACCTGGGGCCCCGAGCTGGGTAGAGCAGCGGTAGCAAAGCGGTCAAAACGGTTAGCGAATCCGGATGTGGTCAGAGCCGTTCGTGGCGGATTGACGGTTGCATAACTACAGAAAACGGGCTGCCCCTCGGGCTCGCCGTGGCGACGCTGCAGATTGAGCAAATGCCGTAAGCGCCTGACCGCACATAACTCTGCCGTAGCGATAGGCTCTGTAGTCACCTCTACGGATAGGGGTCGCAGCCGCTTCGCGTTCTTCAGCTCGTCAAGGGTGAGCAGTATGCCGCTCGGCAGCTCCGCAGCACCGAACCCCTCCCGCCAGCAACTGAGAATCGGGGAACTGTCCACGGGACGAGTGCCCTGTGCGTACACGTGGTGCCAGCCCAGCCGCAACAGATCCGCACCGCGCCGGCCGCTGTGCCACAGCAGCGCTAATAAAGCAGCGTCTCGGGCGCAACGCAACTGTTCCAGGACAGAAGGCTGCGCGCCCGCTGCGGTCTCGCAGGCGTCTAAATGGCGCAACAACTGTCCCACAACTCCTAGGGTCACCGGCACAGCGCTGCGCTCGCGCACGCCGTTCGCGTGCTGGCGCCGCTCGGCCATCTCAACGTGGTTGCGCACCAGGCTGCTGGCAGCGGGATTCCCTCTGTGGTCTAACTCATCCCATGGTTCGCTGCGGCCGATCTTGCAGAAGCACATGCTGAGGTTCGACACTAGCTGCCTCAACGTGGAGGCGGTGAGCTCGGCACCGTCCCGACCGGTGCGTTGAGACACGACATCGCGGAGGTAGACCAACACCAGCTCGGGCGTGCATGTGGCCCATTGGCCGGCGGCGTTGGTGCGCCACTGTAGCAGAAAGTCGCTGAACTCTCGGTGCGCCCGGTCGATGTTCGCCACGGTGCGAGCGCCGCGCAGCAGCGCACGCTCATCGGCGATGTGGCCGCGCACAGCGCCAGAAAGCGCTGCCTCCTGCTCGGCCTGGGTCAGTCCGCGCGGGGCCCCGGCTTTGCGTAGGTCGGGCTTCGACCGCCCGAAATGCCGCAGCGACAGGTGCTCCACACGCGCACGCTGCATTGCAACATATTGTTGCGAGAAGAATGGGAACGTAAGCGAGGAGTTGGGCAGTATGAGGGCAGGTCTGAACGTCAGACCGTGTAGACCCCGCTGACAGCAGGTTCATGCTTACGTTTCTAGCACATCTTCTCGTGAACAAGCCGTCACAATGCCGGCGCAGTGCAGTAACAATGTCTTCTTCACTGTAATGATGCAAAGCAAAAGAATGAGCTGCGACAGATTGCTGAGGTGGTGACAGGGGCAGACGAACAGCGGCTCGCTGCACGAGAAACGAACCAGCAAGAAAGCGCAGACAGCGTGCTGAGCAGCATGGAACAGACAAGTAGCGAACAGCCTGCACAATGCTGGGCTGACTTGCTGTACAGGCACGCTGTATTCTCATTGATACAAGAGTTGACGGCTGTCAACCGTTCAAATAGGATCGCACCCGCCCACCGCCCTGGCGATCACTAACGCTGGTTGGAGCAGCCGAAACGGAGGGGGCCGGAGCTGTGGTTGCAGGGACAGCAGGAAGGATAGCCTCGTCGTCACTGGAGCTTTCCAGGTCCACCAGGTAGGTGGGGGCGGCAGGTTGAGCTGCGCAGCCGGATCCATTCGAAGGCGCGGCCTGGAAGCTCCACAGCACGGCAATTAAGACCAAGAGCGGTGCACACCGGCTGCAGCAGGCATGCAAGCAGAAGGCAGTAGTTTGTACTGCTGGGTTTGTGATTTACATGAGCGGTTTCAATTGGCGAGCTTGTTCACAGCTGCGGCGCCGCCGGCGTCATACTGGCCCTTGGCCCGAACAGCATATATATATACGCAGCAATATGTACGTCTGTCGTCTGTGCTGTGTCGTGGTCCCGATGTAGACGCATGCCAAAAGAACCCGGCTGCGGGAGGCAGCAAAAAGAAAACGAATAGGCCCTTAGTTGTGTTCTGTCGTCCGCTGTCGTGCAGCTGCAACGAATACGCGCGCCAGCTGCCAGTGTTCCGTCGTTCTGCAGCCCCACTAGAATGCCAGCGGACTAGCCGCCAGTGGCCTGCAGCCTTGCCCATTTACAACACCTAGATGTCTGTTCTATGTTTCGCCTGGCCTTCCTGGTGACCCGCTTGGCTGTGCAGCCGTCATGTCGGCGCGGGCCGCTGGCTGCCCGCGTGCCGTTGTCCGGCAGTCCCACTGGCAATCCTGCGGACTAGCCGCGGGTGGTCTGCAGATTTGATTCGTTAAAAGTGTTGTGTGTTTGTTGTTTTAGTTTTGTGCCGTCTGGCCGGTTTAATGGCCCGTTAGACTGCACCGTTAGTGTGTCCGCTCCCAGCGGAACGAGTCCTTGCGTATGAGCTTTCAGTGTCCATATGACGGATGCAGCGCTACTCTCTCCTCCCATTCAAGCCTGTTCACCCACGTTCGAGGAATCCATCGCGACGGGCCGAGGCTGCCTACTGCGAAGCTGCACGAACTCAATGCCGCGTACTGCTCTCACTGTGGCATATTCGGCTCTACCAAGACCCCTAAGGCGCATAAATGTGTGGGAGGTCAGAAGAGAAGCTTGAGGTCAGGTCACTGCGTGCTGCCCGCCGGACATCCGGCCCGACAGCCCGCCCCAGCCCAACCCGCCCCAGCCCAGCCCATCCCTGCCCAGCCCGCCCCAGCCCAGCCCGCCCAGCCGCAGCCTGCCCAGCCTGCCCAGCCGCACCCCCATCAGTCACCCCGTCACATCACCGAAGCCCCCGCCGCCGCCCACTACACCGCCCGGCCCAGGCCCTCCCCGAAGGTCCCGGACAGCGTCCATAAGGAGTTCGGCGACGCAACGGCCGAGCTCTTCAGAGATTTCAACGATGCCAGCGACGCGTCCAACATCGACCGAGCACGAGTGGCCCTTGGCCGCGTCCTCGACTTCCCTGGTAAGGTTCTGTCGCTGAAGGGAGGGGACGGCACGGCGCGCCGCGCTCGTACATGCATCACGCTGTTCATGGACGGCGAGGAGCCCAGGCTTGCGGAGCCCACTCCAAGCCAGAAGCGCAGAATGAATCAGAACCAGGATCGCCGCCTGGCGGGCTCTGTCCACAGGTCACTGAGCGACGGTAATGTCCGCAAAGGCGCGGCGAAAGTGGAGGCGCCGCCCATCGCCAGGTACACCCCGGAAGTGCATGAGGAGCTGCGGCACCTGCATCCCGCAGAAGCGCTCCCCCCCGACACCCAGCCCGCCGAGCCCGCGCCCCCGCTGCAAATCGACGAGGCGACGCTCCTCGCCCTGCTCGACAAGCTGCCGAAGGGCAGCGGCCCGGGCCTGTCGGGGTGGACGTATGAGCACATCCGGGCTGCCGGCACGGCCTCCACGGCCGCATTCACGGAGATTCACCGCTTCGTGAACGCGGCCCTCGCCGGCCGGCTGCCACACCTCCCGCGCTTGCTGGACTGCCGCCTCCTCCCGCAGGAGAAGCCACAGGGAGGCATCCGCCCTATCGCCATTGCAGAGACGTGGCAGCGCCTGGTAAGCCTGTGCGCCATGACCCTGTGCAGTGGCCTAGGTGCCTCCCTCGCGCCGCTGCAGGTGGGGGTCGGGGTGCCAGGGGGCGCGCAGAACCTGGGCCATGCTGCGCGCGCCGTGCTGCAAGCGTGGGAGGATGTCGTGCTTGTGCAGCTGGACTGGAAGAATGCATTCAACATGATGTCCCGTGCAGCCATCTTGGAGGCCGTTACGTCTCACAAGCCTGCACTGCTGCCCTTCGCCACCATGCTTTACAGGTTCCCCGCAAATCTCTACATCGAAGGCGCACCGCCCGGCACCGCTGCAATCACGTCGCAGAGCGGCGTGCGTCAAGGCGACCCCATCAGCCCGCTGCTCTTCGCCCTGGCCCTCCAGGGCCCCCTCCAGGCAGTGCAGGCCCAGCACCAGCCACCCGAGAGGGAGGTCACGGCCGCCCTCATGGCGTATCATGACGACTGCACCATCGCCGGGCAGCGCGTGGACGCCGCCGCCGCATTCCGTGCGCTGGTCTCGGCAGCAGAGCCCCTCGGGCTGGAGCCCCAGCTGCACAAGTGCACGGCCTACTCGCGCGACCCCCAGCATGCGGGATCCGTCGCGGCCACGCTCGGCATAACGCATGCCACGGAGGGCACCGTCATCACCGGCACGCCCATTGGCACCCCGGCGTTCGAGTCGGCGCACGCGGAATCGACGGCCGACAAGGTGTGCGCCACCATCGAGAAGATGATGAGCCTGCCCCTGAAAGCGCAAGACCAGTTCTTGCTGCTCACGATGTCCTGCCAACGCCGTATGCTGCACTACGCCAGGGCGGTGCCGTGGGCGCACATTTCCGATCACATGCGCCGGACGGAGGCGTCTGTCCTGGCTGCGGTGAATGTAATCATGCGCGTCCCGCGGGACGACCTTCGTGCGGCCGCACAAGCCGTCCTTCCAGCGCGCCTTGGAGGCCTGGGCATCATGTCCACGCCGCCGGAGGTCGCGGACGGAGCGTACCTCGCTGCAGCTGCGGTGAGCCAAAAGGCATTCGCAGGAGGCCCCGAGTGCATGCAGCCGTATCGGGGGCCGCACGGGCAACACTTGCAGGAAACCTGGCAGGCCCTCAACGTCGCTCAGCAGCTCCATCCGGAGCTGCCCGGCCCGGCGAGCGGCGACACCATCGCCAAGGTGTTACCTGGTATGCAGCAGCGTGTCACTAAGGTGGTTGCCCTGCGCCGCCGGGCAGCTCTGCTTGCCAGGCATGACGTCGCCACGCTCGAGGGTGCATGCAACTTGGCACGGCTTCGCAGCTGTGCTTGCCGTGCAGCCACCCTTTGGTCGAGCACCCTGCCGCTGTCCCAGGCGCTGCGCATGACTGACATGGAAATCATGCTGAGCATCAGGTATCTCCTGGGCATGTCCCCAGCCCCTCCCAATGCGGTCGGCTCGCGCTGCGAATGTGGCACATTCATACAGCCGCATGATCTCGACCATGCGATGAATTGCACACACAATGCGGGGACCTGGACTTCGCGCCACAATATCGTTGAAAAACAATGGCGCGAGATCGGGTCCCACGCGTGTGTGGCGTCCACGCGCATCCCGCGCACAGCGCCGTTCGTCCGCGCGCGGCTCGCGGCCGCTCCGAGGCAGATCCATGCTGGCCCGTCGGGCCCGCCCCCCCCCTTCGCCGCCCCATCCCCCCTCACAGGTCGCGGGCCCTTCGCGCGGGGCGACCTTGCCCGCGGAGCCGGTACCTGCAGCCCCGCCGCCGCCGCCGGTCGCGCGTGCGGACGCGGCGCCGGCACCTGCGACTGCTCCGGCCGCCGACGCCGATGCCGGACACAGCGCCCAAATGGGGCGCCACGCGCCAGACGCGGCGCAGGCTGCGGCCCTGGCGGCGGCAGCGGCGCCAGGTGGCCAGGGTCCGGCGGGGCCTGGGGAGCAGGCCGCTGCCGCGCAGGCAACGGCGCTGGCGCAGGTGTTGAGGGCAGTGGCCCAGGAGAAACTGGGGGACATCATGTTTATGCCGCCGGGTGACCCTTTGTGCATAGGGGATGTGTCGGTTGTGAACCCCTGTGCTGGTTCCTATTGCGGCCGTGCGGCCCGCGAGGACGGGGGTGCTGCGGAGACGCGGGACGTGCAGAAACGCACTGCTTATCGGTTGTACGACCCTGATGCGTATAGTTTCGTGCCGTTATCGCATGAGACGCATGGTCGCTTGGGACGGCCTGCCATGAATCACTTGAATCGGCTGGCGGAGGTTGCGTCTCGGTGTGGTAAGGTGAACCGTGCTTTGTTTGTGACGAATGCTCTGCGCCGGTTGAGTGTGGCGTTGTGCAAGGGGAATGCTCTTGTGCTCCGTGCGGGGCTTCAATCTTTGGCTGGCATCACCGGCCGAGCTGTGGTACGTGCTCGTGCCCGGCCTAGTGCCATGACTGCGTGAGTGGATTTGCGTGTGTGTTCCTGGCAACGGCTCGCTGCCCGGCCTCTGTCCTTTGTAACTATATATATGTATCTCCGTGCTGATCGTAATTTGTTATATATATGTATATATATATATGTATCTCCGTGCTGATCGCTTCGATGATTGCGTGATCCCAGAATGACACCTAGCGTTCACGATGCCCTGAAAGGCGAATTGCGGATGCACCTTCGATATAATATGATGCTGTTAGCCTGGCCTGTCGTAGCTGAGTGGCCATCTAACCTGGCGTGCGCCCCCGGACACAGTCGAAGCTCGTCAGAGTCGAAGCTCGTCAGAGCTTACTTAAGTGCCACGAAAGCGCCGGCGGACCGCCACATTCCGCCCGAATTGGCATGTTGCTCTCTTCGATCGATGTTCGACCTGTCTAGATGACGGCATCATCGGCAGATGACATGGCATCTCGGCAGATGGCAGCTATCAGCTGCACTGCCATCTTGCACCGCGATCATAGAGCCATTCCAAAACTGCTACGGGTACATTGATATATATCGCGTTCACTGCATGTAAACGCGTAATTTGTGGAGTGTTCCAGTGTTATCGCATGCTCATTTGTTCAACAACTTTTATCCGTGCACGACTTGCAATATGCCTGTCGCGAAACAACTTGTGTGTGGACCAACGTACTGGAACCTTAGCGCGCTGTATCCAATTGGTATGGCGATGGATGATCCATCCGTAGTATCAAATCCTCAGCTCTGGAGCCGTCGCGGCTCTATCGTCAAGCTGTACACACAGAACTGTATGCTTGCTCATACGAAGGGCTTCCAACTCAATCTGATGGGCGACAGATGGACCCAGAACGGACGTGTCCAGTGCAGAGGTGCTAAGTTGCCCGACTGGTCTGAATTGGTCCCTAATAGTTGGCCCGCACAGTCCTACCTACGGAGATTCCTTGGCGCCCGCATTGATGTCAGTACCGAGCTATTGGATTCATGCACCACCCTGCACGACCAGTTCTGTGCCATCGGATCGTTGGAAGGATGGTCGTACATGACTGAAGGCGGTATCGTTGTGCGGTCTTTCATGGAAGCCACGATGCACATAGTTCAGTTGCAGTTCTTCGGAATCCCAGTCACAAAGGTGCAGCCTGCTCTGAGTGCTCACGTACAATTTGAAACTAAGCCAATATATATAACGTCCAGCATGATTTTCTTCCTTGCCTGCAGTTTGCACACCTGGATCAGGCTGAGATGGAAGAATTGTGGGAAGCTGTTGAGCAACGCCGAGAACACTATTGCAATAAAACACTCGATGGTCCACGTGGTGGTGTGAAGCTGTCAAAGGGCAATTTGTATTGCCCACTATTCATTGATCACTTCCCACACCTATACATCTTCAGCCTACCAATAGAGAAACTGTTTTCTGACATCACGCCTGCCCCAGAGGACGAGCCGGATGAGGCACGCATGAAAGACATTGAATTCGTTGCTATCTCTACGGATGTTGCCCGTTTCAATGCAGCGTTGTCCAAACGCGTCGATGCTGTGGTGGAAACTACGCAATGCAGCAATGTGTCGTCTTCCTACAAACGTACTCGCACAGAGTGAATGAAATTGCTCAATTGCGACCAGTGATATGAAGTGTAATTGTATTGATTACGTTCAGATGGCTATATTGTGCGTTTTCACCAGTTTATCATTGAATTTGCACTCATAGGTGTAGTACAGATTCACAGATTTTGGAGTTCACATCGCAGTTCACATGAGACCACCACCGTAAAAATTCATTGCTCACTACCCATATCTACGTCTTCCATATCCAGATCCTGCAAACGGTTCTGCACATCTCCTATGCGCTCAAGCGGTTGTGCATCCTCCTCGGGATCAAGGTGAGCGAAAGCAACAGCTGCCGCAGCATCATCCATCAAATCACCTTCAACATCATCTGCGCCATGTACATCGTCTTCCAAAGCACCATCAAACCCGGCTGCAGGATGCTCTGGACCCATCCAATCGGGCACGTGCATCACACCCTGAGTTGCTATCTCTAGCTCTAGGTCATCTATTTCGTATGTCGGCATCTGCAACAATGCCAAGTTCCGCAATGGGTCTTCGCCCATGCGAGCGGCTTGATCACGAGCTAGAATGCTTCGGGCTGCACGCACATATTTCTTCATTTGTTCTAAGGGCATGGAATCGTATTCTGCATTTCGCTGGTCGAATTGATCACGATTGATGGTGTTGCTCCTGCCACGGTTGAACACATTGAAAATATCATTCACCCACACATGCCCCATCGACAGTCGTAAAGCGTTGATGTTCCGTCTGTATGACTCCAGCGCAGTTTGATCCACGGCTGCACCACCCGATGCATCAAGCCACTTCGGACTAAATGCGTATCTCCCGTCCAATAGCATGAATCGCACAACATGTGTGGCATGCATCATGGTCGATAGCGGAAAACAGTACAGCTGTTCATACTTCACCACAATGTCAAGCCATCCGGTCGGAAGCAGCATTGATCGTCTTTTGAATACATTGTAACCCACAACAGCTTGATGTGCATCACGGCATTCCTGCAGCCGTTGTGCTGACATGTTTTGTCTGAACACAGTCTCACACCATCTGTTGCCCATTTCTTTCAGTGGATATCCGAGCATAGCTTCACGTTTCACCGAATCATCTTCTTTACGGCATATGATCTGCATACGCCAACTTTGAAGGACTTGACGCACAAGTGTGAAAGAGTTGCAATCCATTGCTCACGTGCTGCGCACACCTTCATTCGAATATTCTCAGCATTGGATTGCCGCTGTAAATTGCCATTGGGGTCTAGCCTGGCCACATCCATCATCAAGAACAATAAATTGTGGATCTTCGTGCCTGC
The DNA here is from genome assembly GCA_023078555.1 of Ulva prolifera. Lineage (NCBI taxonomy): Eukaryota > Viridiplantae > Chlorophyta > Ulvophyceae > Ulvales > Ulvaceae > Ulva > Ulva prolifera. The sequence continues at coordinate 6,551,136 of CM041198.1, read as the reverse complement.
AGACAACACCCCACTGTGCAGGTGGGTTGTTTGCCTCTTGCCACGACACTTCATGCGAGTCACGTACTTGCTTCGGACATGCTCAACCCATTGTTCACGCCCATGACCACCATTCCTTGAATATGCTTGCGGTAGTTCGTGTCACCGCGCTCCGTCATGCAAACACCCTCATCAATGTACCCTTTCGCACCCAGAGCATTCATTGCTTCGGTAAACTTTCGTCGGAACCTGTCTGGAATCTCATGGCCGAGCTTGCCAAAGGTGATGCTTACTAATGTAGGATCTAGCATGCCCTCCTCAAAAAGCTCGGACATACGCTCTTCGATTCCCTGAAACACGGCATGCACTTACCCAGTACATGCTCATTGTGTGTCTCGGTACTGCCCGAGATGGCTGCTACTTCTGCGACAACACTGGCTGCCGCCGATACCATACCTGTGCTGCTGCTGCTTCCGTGACAATGGGTTGTTGCGTTGTCGTGCAGAAGTTAGGATCTCGCAGTTGCTGAAACGTACAGCCTGCAACACACCAGCTTCCGATCACAACGACGGACACTACAAGCTAAAACCACACACAACACGCGAAGTTGACACACTTGTGAACCTTGATGGTACCCCATGCTTCCTCTCGCCTGCGATCAAAGGCTCTGCGTGTCCCACACCCTCACCCAATACATACAACATCATCAGACATGGACTCCGGGATGTATTTGTGCCCACTTCCGCATTGGCACCGAACATAATTGGTCGAAATAACCGATTGCTTTTGGTGGTCGCGGTCGATCTGGGTGGGCTCCAGCACACCACGGTGCTACTATAGCGCGAAGCGAATGCTAGCTGACAGGCCTGATCCCCAAACATCTTCTCACACCCATTCACACCCTTGATTGCCGCACAGTATTTGTCACGAACTTCCAACAGCGTCGCTGTTTGCATATTTAAGTAAGCACGCGCCTCGTTGTCAATGTGTATTTTCAATGCGGCTGTCGCCCAGTGTTCGGGCTTCTCCCAAACCGTCACGATGTGGTCAGCGATACCTTCCCTCACGTCATCAACCGTCATATCATCAAGGTTCACGATTTCGTTCTTGTCGATGTCACGCACCAAGCGCTGATTTGACGGTCCCGATGGCCGCACACCCAGCTTCAATGCGATAAACACGCAATCCCTGCCATTTGAATTCAACGACGACGCCTCTGCTACGACGGCTATATTATACGACACCAGCGTCCGCTTCAGTAGCTCTACAGTTTCCACGGTGTCACATGCCCCGAAGGGCATTTCCGGGCTAAAACTTGACGCCTGCACGGCTTCCGTACTTTCGGCCATCTTGAGGATTTCCTGTATCGAACGACACCTGCTGTTTATTGCCACCGCATTCGCACCGACATCACATCACATCACTGATTCAAATACACCCCGTCACGGCATATCAGCATGAAGACCGTCGTGCACGCGTTGGTAGACCGAACGACTTATGCATCCCAATGTCTCCAGTTCGAATCCCACCTGTTCCTACCCGGATGCATGCATGCATGCATGCCACGTCTTGTGGCTTCCGGCACACATCGACGGACGAAGGGCGTGGGGTGTTACACATTCCGGCAAGGCGAAGCCGCCCGTCCGGCCGTCCGTGTATGTGGCTGTGTCTGGGGGCGCACGCCAGGGCGCCGTCAAGTTGTTGCATGCAGTTGGACGGCCGCCCAAGTCGCGATTGATCGTGAACCTCCAATGCCCGTGTGCGCGGTCGCATATGTGAGAAAGCGCCCGCCGCCGGAGAAAGCCGTGCAACCCCAAGAGAGTATATTATAAAAGAGTTAATGGGGGAAGACAAAAACCAAAACCGAATCTCATCCGAACCAACAGCAACACGCCCACGGAACAACCCCAAGCGAGTATACCGTCAGCGACGGCCGGGGCAGCTGATGCATGCAACAAGGCGCCCAAGCACCTGTGCACAGGTGTCCGCCATGCTTTTCAGACTGGCCTGTCATCCCAAAAGTCGCCGTTCGCGAGAGATCCGACATCAGCGTACAAGCCGCACATTGCACCACTATCGCTGTGGCGCGGCAGAGACTCCTTTGCTGCGTTTACGTATTCCCGTCCCTCCCTCGTAATCATGGCTGCCGAGCTACATGCTTCCAAAGTTGAAGTTGACCGCAGGAAGCGATATGTGACAGCAAGGCAACCGGGCTCAGCCAGACACGTCATGACTCGGCAAAGCGATCTTTTCAGGGTCATGTGTGATCGGCTTTCGTACAGACTCATGACGCATAACGCAGGGCAGTGGTATGTGCTATAGGAGCGTCATGTGGAATGTCATATGCATACTTACCCCCCCCCCCCCCCTCCCAACAACTACATTCTGCAGGGATGTGTGATGGAAGTGTCGCGAAATGTTGGCGGACGGTTCAATTTCGCGAGCATGCCGCTCACCGCGGTGGTGTCGTCACAGAATCGCTGCCTCAGGTCACGTTCCCGCGGAAACAAAACACGCATCTCGTAGACAGAATTGGTTGCACCAATGTATGATGCAATGCAGCGCATGTAGTGCTACCCGTGCACGTTGCAGCCTGCTGCCGCATGCACCACTGGGCGCGACAGTTTGCGCGCCTCACGAGGCTGCAAGGGCACTGATGCGACCAAAAGCTTTCGCCAGCTTAAGCATTATAACATGACCAGCTGTGACGGTGCTCTGACGTACAACCGTATCCTGGACCAAGCAAATGCATATGGAGAGTATGTGTTACCTTGGTGTTCAGCAAATGACAGCAAAGGCAGCGAACACACTGCCCCCACCCCCGCAATTCTAATATATGTTTTAAACAAGTGATTTTCAACGTTTCCTGGAGTCGGTGATCAGCTGAGCTCTATCTGTGTGGGCCTGGATGACATTGTGTATGTTGCTTTGTGTTGTGGTGCGTTTTGTGTGACATGATCGCGTTCTTTACGATGCAGTATAGCTTCGATGGTCAACAGAAGTCTGCAAAGGCCACGAATCGCAGTGACCTAAGCTCTGCGTGTCACCGGAGAGGCGGAGTAGCACGCACAGCGTGAGAGAAACAGGCAAAATCGCATGACATCTGCCGGCAAGACAAAGGCCTCTTCCGACTCTTTTCGATCAACACCAGTGCGTGGCAGTGAGCGGAGGCCGAGAACAGTGATCTGTTTGCGCCAGCCCACCGGTGCACTGTCACCAGGCATTTCACAAGTCGTAGGGCCTGTGATTGCACGCATGACGATCCAGAGTATTCCAAATCAAACAAAGATCAGCATGAAGGCCTCATAGTAGCCGAGGCATAGTCTGGGCCTGGCTACGTGCTCTTCCTGTGACTGTGTTCGGGTGACGCAATGCCGCACGAGTCAACAAGACGACGCGAACGATGCATATGTACACACCATACAATAGCGTTTGAGTTTCATGTAGCCTGTGGGTGTGTTGGGTCTCGATACATTATTCGTGCACCCGTGTCCGCCCCACCACGGCCCGTGTATTATACCCGCGCGGTGTGCCCTCGCCACCCGCGCTAGCTTGGGTTCTCTACGGAAGTCAGCAGCACAAGCAGTAAAGCAGAAGCAGAAACACGGGAAACCTTCGTTTGTCAGAAAGGAAAGCCACGATCGCCTTTGTGGCCGGAATGCGTACAGATACTGTGGCGTTTCCGTCTATATCCGCGTTGCCGGAGCTGTCCATTGCGGTAGACGTTCGAGACTCGCGACCGAAACCTCAACACTGTGATGAGTGTATATGTTTTGATATTGTACACATTACTGGACCCTTGATTCGGACAGCGATACCGTTGCTGCGTAACTTCGTTGTGAGGATGGCAACAATGTCCTTGAAAATCTAAACCACGTTGAGGATCAGCGGGGCAACTGTAAGCTATGCAAGCACGATCAGAAACCTGGCAAGAACACTGCATTGAGTCACAGGTATATGTGCACATATCTGTGCCGGGCTATTTGGGGCATACGCTGCAAGATGGCTGCATATGCAGATCAAACAGCTGATGTCAATGGTATTACTCGAGTAGGCAGGAATGCCAGAGGTACTGGAGTGACCTGCATTGGTTGCAAGTACAAGATGCAGTATCGAGTGTATTTCAACCATCCCAATGACTTGTACATTCTGTTGCAATCATGGGAAGCATGTCAGTGATCCCAAACAAGCCTACGTATACAAAGGCCAGCGACGAAACCTTTATAGGCTGCAAGCTAGTATTATTATCTAACTTAGATCTAACTTAGTAAGTTGTGTAGCAGAAATGTTGTGATTGTCGCTGCTGCAGAGGTCTGCTTGTGTAAGTGTTGAGGACAAGCCATTCGCAAGTACATGCTTAGTGTTGTAATGGCCAAGTCTGTCTGCTCGGCAGCACACATATTCCAGATATGCAGGCACCTATAGTGGATACATGTGTATGTATCTCAGGCTAGTGCCCTGCTAAAATGAGTCACCCAAAAGTATCCCAAAGAACACCTCAGAGTGCAAGCCTGTACCTCGTCAGAGCTGTGCACATGAGCTGCATGCATACAGCTACATGTGCATAACTCCACATGCCCATAAAGTGCCACCAGCATTCCTCAACATGCATAATCACGATACCTATCCCATGAGTCATGCCACCTTATGCCACAGCCTTTTGGCAGTGCGAAGTGCCAGCGCAGTGCGTGCCCCATCATGCATGTGTCGCATGCATACCCCTGCACGGCGCTTGCGCACGCCAAGGGTGCAACGTCCATGACCATGCCAGCCAGTCTACGTCTGTGTCTCCATGCAGCACCATCCTGCTGTATTGGATTGACAGAGGATGATACATTACACATCCCAATGCCCGCAGAAGATCGCCAGATCTCGCGGGATGCTGCACCCTGATCCGTACAGAGATCAACGAGCAGCGCGATTCCACAGTTCCACAGAGCCATCAGTAGCGAGGACAACACAAAGCAGGGATGGGCCTGGGCGCATATATTCCAAGTGTGTTGCTGTGATCGACACATTTACCTTTGGTCGATTGGGGCGCTCCTGTTCCAGTCATTCCATTGTGTGCTACATTGTAACCCGAGTCCTTCTCTCCTGTCGTTTCTGTACGCTCGCTAGGGTGCCCAGCTCCCTGCGCTACTCGACCAGCTGTAGGTCGTGTTGACTAGTCAACACTTAGCCCACCATACATCTGCCATCAATAGTGCCACAGCCAGAATTATCTACTCGCGTCAGCTCATCAGCATGAGATCAGATTGGTGGTGTGGTCACATCACGCAAGCCAACCGGCTCGGACGTACGACCAGCCTAAAAGATGACAAAGAGATCAGTCATGTGTATGTTCACGACTTTTAGGCGAGAAACGACGGATCGACGAGCAACGGTCCGATCGGAAGCCTGCCACAACCATGGCAACATGTGAAAGAACACAGCTGTTGTGAGTGTCTCCCTCTAGAGTGCTCACAGATTCATGCAGCCTGTGTTTAACTCCAATAGACAAGATTACAGAGGTATACACTAAGTAGAAGTATACCTGTGAAAGAACACAGCTGCTGTGAATGTATCTCCCTCTAGAGTACTCACTGATTCATGCAGCCTGCATTCAACATGATGAGTTATACCAACTCAGCAGACTATGTGTCCACAAGCACAAACCAACCACATATCCATGCACATCAGCTAGAGGACACCATACCTGTGTTTAACTCCAATAGACAAGATGTCCTACTGGAGTCAACACAAGGCTTATATGCAAACAAGCACAGAGACACATAATGTCTACCTATGTACAAAACAACAAACGCTCCCGCTTTCTGAGTCCCTTTATCTCACACATCGGGCATCGGGCATCGAGCACGTGTACAGCAACCATGCGTACAACCACCTCTTGATATGTTAGCTTCTAGCTCCCTCACACAGCAGTCTCCTATTGAGCCATGCTTATGATTCTCCTGAAAACTCCTGGTTTCACCACACAACACCGATTGGTTGGAGTTACCGGTTGCAAAGGCAACTCTAGTTCACAATATGGTAGAAGAGGGATTTTCGTGATTCTGCTGCTGCTTTACTGCTCGTGCTGCTGACTTCCGTCGAGAACCCATGCTAGCGCGGGTGGCGAGGGCACACCGTGCGGGTAAGAATGATACGGGGGCACCACGCGTGGCCACGGCTGTGCCACATACGCCTGGCGGTCACGCGGAAGTGTGTCATCATGCAACTCCGCGTTTTGGTCAGCAATGACGCATTTGGGCATCGATAAGCCGTCATGGCGCGAATCACCACCGCGAACTTGGATGAAGTGCCTTGACTCAGAACTGGAAGAGGGAGCATACCATGTAGGAAGATTATCGTTCTGGCGCGGAGTCGTGAGCGTGAGCGCTAGATACAGGGTTTATGTTTGCGTAGTGCCGATAGTTGCAGGCACCGTTGCAGTTGCTGAGCTCAGACAGCTGCTATTGGCATGATACTATCGGGTAAACAGAGCGATGCGTACAGTGCTCTACAACCCCCGTATTTTATGGAGGGAATCCCGGTGGCTTCCCAACGCTCAGAGTTTTTCCATTTTTCAGAGGGCAAGCACCGCTGATATGCTGAAATTTCGGAGGGCTATCCCGCCGTAAATTTTTTTTGGAGGGATGCCAAACACATTTCGGGCTCCCTGCGCTCGCAATCATATATGTCTGCTGAAGTATGGTAGTGAGGAATAGCCTTTGCAATCATATACAAGGCCTGTTTGTGTGGGCAACAACAGCAACATACACATTCAGTCGCCCTCTTGCATACCAAAGGTCAGCAAGCGCTCTAACTCATCACGCTCAATGTCCAGCTCATCATCATTGTCACTATAACCTACCTCCTCACCACCTTCAGCACCTGGAAGCACATCAGACAAAACAGCGTCCCACGCCTCATCAGGCTGCATGCAGCCTGCATGCATGGCTACGGCCTCAGCAAGCACACGGACGAGGAGGTCACAATTTGAATCTTTCACCAGTTTCTCATACATGTCTATCATGGTGAGTGCACCCTCCTTATCATCTATGGGCCTGTTGGGATCAAAATGCTGCTCACGCAAGTCTTCGTATGTGATAGCTTGTTTCACACGTATTTGAGAGTCAAGGGTGGCCACATGCGTCGATATGCGGCGGTCACCAATTAGCAGCTTGAGCAGAGAGAAGCCCCGCTTGACTTGGGCAGACGAAGTTGGCATTATCTCTCCTAGGATGAACAGCTTGTAGATGTAAGTGAGCTCCTTGTACGGCTGCTCGGCAATCAAATCGCTCCATGCGCGTGCTTGAGTCATGCTCCTTTTGCTAGACCGCACAACGCAGTGGCTCGGCCTTCTTCAAACCAATAACAACCAATGACACGAGGAAGATATGGCACGGAATGGACATCATGCGGAGTGGACTGAACTGCGCACCTGTTTGTAGAGAAACTCACGCATGCACCTAAACTGTGCAGACACAGCATCGTAGGTGGCGGTGTTGGTGATGTCAATCAAAGGCTCCTTGCACCAGAAACGATCAGGGCCTTCGTCGTGGTTGCTCAACTTAAGCAGCAGCTCGGTCAATTCTTCCTCGCCGGCCGTCCGAAGGATGTCTTCGGGCAAACCCTTATAGAAGCGGAAATCTAATATTTCAAACATCTTCGTCAGCTCCAGCTCTCCAGAAGGAAAGTGATCTGCCAGCTCAGCATCATTGCCTTCGACAAGATTGACCAGCTGATTCAATACTTCATCAGGTGCTTTGTGTTATCTGCTGTCAATTCAATGGCCCACGGGTATCTGCGATCCTGAAGCTTGTCAGGCCACCGACCATGTTGCACAGCCGGGCACAGCTTGCGGAGTGCATCCATATGCACACCGCCGAAGTCCCCCAAAGAGGTTTTGTCCTGGTGGAGGAGTTTTAGTCTGTCTCGGCATGTGCTGATGTTTGCATGCAAATCCGTCAGCTTGCAACCTTTCTGCTCAAACACCTTGCGCGCTGTACTCAGGACGAGCATCTCATCGGCCAAAGCGTAGAGCATAACGACAACGAGCGATTGCTTCAACAATGCCAGCACTGGCTCTGCAGATGGCCACTCAGCTGCTGGGCTCTCACCACTGGTGAACTTCTGTAGGAACATAAGAAAAGGTGAAAAACACACTAATGATCATCTTCACGCAAACCTCACGTGACCACCATCGCGTTGTGTTGAACATCTTGAAGGACAGCGTTGAAAGCTTCCATGACTTGCCGAGCAATTCCCAGCAGCCAAAGTGATTTGGCTTCCGGTTAAAAAGGTTGTAAGGTGCCTATAGAGCCTCATCTGCTAGACCCACTAGGCTCAACAACTTGGCAGCTGATGATGTGGCCAACACCTCTCTGTGGGCTGTGCAATGCATCCCGAGCACGTGCCTGCAGTATCATCGCAAGCGCCCCAACACACCCGTGCGCCATCCTTGCATTGTGTTGTCTCCATCGGCCGTGAACCCGACAAGTTCATTGCGCATGTCAAGGTCTGGTATATCACACACCTTCACTGTATAAAAAATGGACACGGCATCTTTGCGCAACAAACGGGCCAGGCAAAGAAACTCTGTGACCGGCTGCATCTCATCAAAGTCCCAATAAGTAATGTACAACAGCATCTGTTCACGATTGGCTTTGTCTGAGGACAGATCTGTACTGATTGTGAAGAAAGGACTATTTTTGACCCGAGCTACAGTTTGCTCCAAATAAAAGTTACTGAGAGCAAGCAGTATACGTTTGACATATCGCCAATTTGTGAGCTTGTATTCGCCAATAGGGCTGCCCATCGCAGCCATGAGCACAAGAATCTGCACAGCCACCATTTCTGTGCATACACCATACAGGATGAAACACCAAGACATGCAAACAGTGCAATACATGGCAGCATAGCATTCGAGCTACCACATCAAGGCAGCCAGGTGGACAAGTCATAGAGGGTAAACGTTTACCCTCTATGACTTCTAAACCTAACCTCTATGACACAGAAGCTACGCGAAAGTGGCGCACAGGTCGGTGCGCCACGAAGGTGATCCAATGAAACGCGATCAGGTCAAAGTGGCTCCAGAGCCTGTAAACGTCCGCTGTTGCTTGTAGTGGATAGAACATTGTGTATATGTACACATGGCGTTGATCCGTAATGAATCGGACGAGTTTACGATGAACTGTGCGTGTCGCCAATACAGCACTATCTCATGACGCGCAGGCGGATACGGGCTGCTCGGGCCTACGTTTCCGCAAGAAACGCGACGAGAAGCTCAATTGTATAACAGGTTGTGGATCTGTGTCGATCAACGTCGCCTATCGTGTAGCTCGGGTCATCGTTCCGCCACTTACCCGCTTGGCTTTGCTTGCACCACTCTGGCGCCCTCGTGGTTAGACAACCATAGACATGCTGTGGCGTTCGTACAATGCATACATTAGGTTGTTGATGCATCTGTGTTGATCGGTAGCTGTTGCCGCTGTGTAGCGAAGGCTTGCGGTTGTATATGCGCGGGCATCGGCATGTGCAACGTGTCTGGTCTCTGGCGCAAGGCCATGTTTTGGGCTCCCAAACAGCGAACCATGACACTCAGTTGAGTGACTTTCATCACTTAGAGCTCTACTTTAGCCGCAGGTGTGACCCGCTGCCCTGTACTTGGTTACCGGTGGGGTATGCGTGTGCCCTTCAGCCTTGGCTCAGTGCCAATGTTAAGGACCGCACAGCCGCTGGACAACTGTACGCCGTCGTTTAAAATATATTACAGTAATGGACACCACTGGAGTGCTGTCTGACGTACCGGCGTGCATTCCCTGCTTCGTTAATTCCAGATCATGCTGTGCTTCGTTAATTCCAGATCATGCTGTACGCATCACCGGACACGATAGCTGCGCGAGGCAACCATAGCCCGCCGACGGCTGAATAAAACGCTTTTAGCTTCAGTGGCACCCTCCCAGCTTCTGGAACCTATGGAGAGTGTCAAGCCGTCATCCCACTGCGCCGGCTCTTCAATCGGGAAGTTTAAATAGCTCCGGCATGCGTCGCTGACCCCCTACAAGCGTAACGTGCGGTAGTGGATGTTGATTATACATATTAATACAGTGTCTCGTGTCATTGAGGTCCTTTCCGGTGAAGTTTCTGACCGGCTCACTGTTCCGTGGCACACCTAAAACTGTAGCCCCTCCTCCTGGGGGTTGTCTCACCCAGTGGGAGCACCCGGCCGGGTGTGCCAAGCTGTCAGGATGCGCTCACGAAGTGTGCCATACATCACAGAAGCCGATAAAAACAAATCCAGAATGGTAGAATGCTGCTTGTTTCCTCACTGCGATGGTACGTATGTTTTTTATTACATCTGACCATTGGTGCTGCATCCCATTTTAACATCTTGGCAGCCCAGTTCCCATGTGGAACACCCGCTGGTAGCTCACCCAGACGTCTGGCGCACCCCAAAAGTGTGCCTCAAGTGCACCTGGTACTTGCCACCTCCACACTACACGATCATACACCTAGGCAATCGATGCTCAAGCACTGCATGTCCACACCGTACACTCATAAACGCTGTCACAGCAGTAACGGAGGTCTTTCACGGAATATATTTATTGGATCACCTTTCTGTGGATCACCCAACCATGTGGACCACCTGGGTGAGTCATGTCCACCGTAGCTCCTGTGACTTGCACCAGATCGCACCTTCGAAAACAACCCCAAGGTGTTGCTGCAAACCAACAACCAGGCCATGATGCACAAATACTTACCTGCCTCACTCATGGTCTGTTGTATTCTCTGCACCTGCCCTTGATGCAATGCAGAGGCCATTCTCTCACTGCTTTCTTGTGCCTGTACGGATTCGGCTTGAGTCCTCAATATCTGATGCCTTTTGACAGCGCAGGCGTCTTTCCATTGATACCCATCCTTTTTGCGGCTGCGCTTACAGAAGCCGGCGCAAGCCCTGCAGCGCCATGTAGTGCCATCTTTGTCCTGCCCGATATGCTGAGCAAAAGATTTTTATTTTTTAGCTCTTCGATCAGCTTTTCAGTCAACGGCCGAGAATCTTTCGATGGCCCATCGTCTTCTTCCGGGGAAGCCTCGCCAGAGGCCACAGCCACGTCAATAACATCAGCGGTCGTATGATCACCGCCTAGCTGACTTCTCGCAGCTTGGTTTGTGCCGGACGTGCTAGCAACCTCATCACGAGCGCGCTTTCTGGGGGCTGACCCCTTGAAACCGAACCGACTAAGCATTACTCAAAGCGACAAATGCACACAGCGTCTATTGGCACTTTGAGTTGTGCCTCGCAACATTATGTAGTGATACAGAGCCAGCGTGTTGCGGCTACGGAGCAAAACATCAAGTGACGACTTCACTAGAAGAATGGCGACACGGTGAATCGGAGAGCTGACGTAGTGTGTACGGAGGGGCAGTTGGAGAGCCTTCGGAGAATCGGTGGAGGCCGGACGTTGGTTGCACGGACTATCGGGGCGACGTTGCAGAGGTAGGCATGATGTTCCGTTTCCCGTCCGATGAGTCACAGGGCAACGCTGGTTGCCTTCAGCCTCGCTTAGGAGCCGCATCGGACATTGAGCGGAGGAAATCACGGATCCGTTGGCCGTCCGACGGACGGAGAACGGACTTTTGCATAAGATGCCTGATCCGGCTCGCATACGTCTGGCGTCCGACAGGGGGCGACGGATAGCGTAGGCTGGTCCGTAGTCCAAGGTGATTTCTGACGTGCGGCTTGTGACATCTCGTAAGGCATGTCCCGAATGGTTCGTTACTCGTGGACACTGATACATTCGTGACTCGACAAATGCACTTGTAGACACGGATCAATGAATCGCCAAGAGCGTGCTGGGCGTGAGTTGCATCAACTGGCATGTACATGGTGTTGTGTTCGGCGTGCACGCACGTGCCTTGATTGGGGATCCAGTGTTGACCATTTGGGGAACGTGAACACGGGTCTGGAATTGGCAGCTTGCCTGAATCAGTGTGATGTGTGTGCTTACATTGCCTGCACTTCCCACATTCACCTCGAGTCAGAGCAAACATTCACTGCTACAGGGACACTCAACATCCCGTAACATGATATGAACCCGACCGGGCAGAGGACCTATGTTGGGCGCTTAATCAATATTGACCGATTTGCCTTCGCTACTTGTGAAGCAATAAGGAGTCTTGAATCTTAACCAACTCCGCCTGCAGGCATGACAAGATGCATGAGTCTGCGGCATTTTTCCGCGTCTCCCAGACCACCTTGGATCCATTCGTCGTATGGGTTAATCATATGCAAACATTGGTTTTAATACAGACTTTGGTGTTAAATGTAGTATCAACTGTATCGAATCAAGATTGACGTACCGTGAATAGCGCAATATCAGCTTTTAGTTTCTGCACTTCCGGCTTCTTGCTCGTGGGCCGATATGCCGCCAGCCGAGTCTCGTACTCAATCTTTTTCTTCAACTCGTCACGTGCTTCTTCGTCAGCCTTCTTGTCGGCCTTGGCCTTTCGCCTCGCGATCGCGTCTTGAGACTTCTGCACCGCGCAAGAGCTCTTCCAGCTGGCAGGGTATTGGACGGGGCAATTACCCGCGGACAGAGATCTCAGACACAAGCAGTTAGCTGGAGAAGCCGTGCCGGTGCCATTGCTTGCACTTCCATCTCCGGTGAGGGGCTGCGTGCGTCCGCAGGCTGATCAGGTTCGGCCTCTTCATCCGACGCGGCGGGATCTGCCTCGTCCGCTTCCGGCTGCTGTTCACTGTTATCATGAACGGGTTGGTCTGCCCTTGATCGTTGCACGAGCACTCGTGGTGGGGATGGCAGATCGTCGAGCACCTTGCGCCGTCCTGTGTTGGGATGACCTCCCTGTCTCGATGCCTTGTTTGCGGTAGGTTCCTGCAGGCGCGCCTGCTTGTCTCGGTCGATGTCACAGGTAGAACACATTAGTGGCGTAGTCAGTACAGGGTGTCAGGTGGAAGTACCTTCCCGCTCTTTCTTGGTCTCTTGCCAGGCTTCATGGGCGAGTCTGCGGTCCCTTCGATAGCGCGTCGGGCCCCAGTGATTGCCATGAGATTTTCGCACACATACACGCCGTCCTCCATTGCCCATGCCTCGGGCGTTTTCAAGGGTTCGTGGTCTATTGGGGTCCGGTCTCCTCTAATGGTGAACTGCACAGGCTCTTGGTTCGTCGCGTGCAGTGCTAGACAATGCATGACGCGCTGGAGTGGCCATTCGGCGAATGGCTAATCCAGCCACGTGCAGTGCAAGACAATGCAAAACACCGCACAGAGTGGCCATTCGGCGAATGGCTACTCCAGCCGTGTGTAGTGCAATACAATGCATGAAACCGCACAGAGTGGCCATTCGGAGAATGGCTACTCCAGCCCCTACCAAGGAGAAGGACGTGCCTTGGATTCCTCAAACTTGTGCAGTGCCGCAAGCCGATGGGGCGCTTTACGATACGATTCCTTCCTTCGCATCGCCACGTTGTGGTCATACGCCCGTCCCGGAAACTTCCTGCACACTCGGTAAACGCCCCTCAGGCTGCCCATATCGGGCCCGGGACGCAACACCACAACTGCATCAAAACAAGTTGGAAACGTAAGCGTCCTGCGTAGCGCACTGTTTGTTCTTGTTGCTCAGACAGCCATTCTGACTGTAGAAAGCGCTGCTGATATTCCTCGCAGCGACGTAAGCTGCGCCAGCTTTACCGTCCTGTACACAACATTTTCAGTAAACACTGCACGCAGATGTCATCACGGACAGGAGTCAGGAGCTCACACAATAGGTCGGCAGCCACAGGTGCTGGAGGGCTGACCGCGGACGACATGTTCCAAGCACGTTGTTATTATGATACGGCTGTCGCACCCCTGCTGCTGCATTCCTCAGCGCATCCGCGTAAGCTTTCGTCAGAAAGCTGCCTGGGAACATCCTCTCGTCTGCTGGGGCCTCCTCGTTGACGAGAGCATTCACCAGCTTTCCTTCTTTGTCAGCCTCTGCCATGCGACCGACTACTTTCTCCATCCGTGCCGTCCACATCAGCACCCCATCCTTCATCCGCTCCCACTTCACGTCATCCTCGCCGCACGCAACCGTGGCGGTGGAACAGGCAGTGCCCTGCGCTGTCGGCGCTGCTGCAAAGCTCCCTCTCCCTTTCCCCAGCGGCTTCAGGAGCACGGGCGACACAAGCACACCGGCTATGGTGCCTTTCTTGAAGAAGTACAATACGCAAGTCTTCAGTTTCTCTTGACTATCGATGTCTACGGTGCTGTCCTTGTCAACGGTCGACGCCAGAGTTAAACCGTCGACGCCGGCGCCTCTGCTCCATACGTTGCTCACCAGCACAACGAGCATCCCTCCTCCGACCTCTACATCATCTACAACTTCTTGCTCGATTACGACCGGCGAGGCGCGATGAAGTTTAAACTGCAGGTTGGTCATACTGCGGTAATCGACGTAGATGTTTAGACAGTAAGATACGCAACGGCAGTAGGTGTTATTGTGAAACAGTATCAGACATAATTGTCTTGACATGCTGTGCTGTGCCGCGCTTTCACCGGTAAGGCAGTCAAGCGTCGTTGCGGTGTCTGCTTTCGAATACCGGTCTGCCTCGATATCCCGGCGCACGTCCCGTCGCCGTTGCGGCCAAGCGTTCTCTGTACGTGTCGTGGTACTCTTTCGACCTGGATGCGGTTATCCGCACTGTAGGTGCCAGAGACTCAGGTAGCCTTTCCACCCTTTTATGCCGGCCGCTGAACATGGCCGCATCCAGAAGGACGAGGGATGATGTCGATGCCTTGATTGGAGAGGTTAACTGTAAGCGTCTACTCCGTCCAGAGCGGGTGGGGAAGGAGACACTTAAATTCCAGTGTCAAGCCTGTGGTAAGAAGTTCGTCAAACATACCACCGCTCAAAACCACTATGAGCCTTGCCAAAAGTGCCTGAGGAGGGCCGCCGTGGCCCGTGCCAAGGGAGCCGCTGGTGGCCACGATGGGGCAGGTCCATCCTCGCGGCCACCTACGCCATTCTCCTCCGCTACCATTGGGGCTGACGTTGGCTGACGTCAGCGGGGTTCCCGATGGGGCTGGCCCCTCTTCGCCACAGCCCATACCCCCTGCGCTGGCTTGCCACCCCAACCATCCCGCCAACTCTGACGACCTCTTCGCTGTGCGAACCGGTTCGGGCCCCTCCATGCATCCCGGCGCTCTATGCCCGCGTGCCTTGCCTGCTGTTGTTTGGTCTGACAGTGACTGATGTGGGCCATGTGTGGGCCCGCTGTGGTTCCAGGCCGGGCGGTGCGGCTACCCATACCTGCATCTGCAGCTACTGCACTAATTCGCGTGATTTTACAGCTGCCCCCACCCTCCGACATCTGCGAGGCCGAGTACCCCGCCCGGGATTCAGACTCGGACTCCTACTTCTCAGACGCTTCCTCCATCCCCTCCTCGTCCGAATCAGAATACAGCACGGACGGGTCCGAGGTGTGGCAACTTCAACGTCGGTCTGTCACGTCGTGTCTCCCCTGGCGTGCTGATTTCCGATGTGGCATGTGTCTCCCTCTTGCAGGACGATGACGTCGACAGCCCCCCCCCCCCCCCCCCCCCCCCCCCCCCACCACCGGGGCCCGGAAGGGCACAGGAGCCTGGTGGCATGAGCAACGAAAGAAACACATATACACCGGGAGCGCCCTCACCGTACTTACGGTGTGCATGTGGATTGCCCAGTTGAAGAGCCTCTTTCGCATACAAGACGTGGTCGTCGATGCGTGGTGCAAGTTCATACATTACCTCCTGCTACCTGATGGCAACTTTTTCCCACCCTCGTTCCACCTCGTCAAGGCAGTGTTGGATGTCCCGGATGTATCGTCTGTGACGCGGCACGTTTGTCCCCAGTGCTGGGAACTGTTTCCTGAGCTTGATCCAAGTGACCATCAGCATCACTTGGAGGACACCTGTGGCACACCTGGATGTACACAGCCACGGTTCGACGTCGACCTCACGGGAAAGGGTGTCCCAGTCCGCTCTGTCTTCTACTTTGGTGAAGAGGCCTCACTGCAGGACCTCCTGCTGCAACCGGGGCTGCTGATGAGCATCCAAGAAGCCAGGGCAGCAACGATCGAGGACGAGACCAGCTTCATCAACTCCCCTGCAGGAAAGGCCCTGGACAAAGCATGTGGGTACAAGATTACGAAGCCAGATGCCGGGGAAGTTGTTCTGCTTTTCGGTCTCGGTGTGTTCAGCCCTCCCCATCTCTGTCGCTCTGCTTACTGGAAAATGCAGTGAATTGTGTCCCTTGCATTGGTTGCCTCACCACTGACTTGCAGGGGGGGATGCTGCACAAATGTATGTCAACAAACAGCACGGCGTCACGATCTGGGGGATCCGCCTGCTTGATCTCCCGCCCCATCTCGCATGTACTAATGAGGCCTGGATTCCCCTTGGTGTGGTGGAGGGTCCATCCGAGCCGACATGCATGGCCAGCATTCTGGAGTCCGTGATGGCGTTTTTCAAGAAGCATGATCGGGGCGCGCACTCACCTAGCCTGCCTGGTCACTGCCGCATGATGTGTACAGTTCCCGATCACGTAGTGTCTGGCCCCCGCACCATGTGATGGCTTGAATGCAGGAGCTGGGGGTGAGGCACTCGAAATCACACTGCCAGGGGGCGAGGTACTGTCCGTTTGGCCGGTGCTCTGCTGTGTGGAGGGGGATATCCCCTGGCTGGAGAAGCTTACCAACAGCATCGGTCATACGGCCAAGAGGGCATGTTTCAGATGCGCACAGAACGGCGTGTGGGTGTTCTCCGCCAACACTGTGAGGTGCGTAGTGTCTGCATCCATTCACATCCCACACCTGCCTGTCTTGGCCCAAACGTTAACTTCCAACCACTCCTCACCTGCGTGCAGGTGGCTGGGACACCATCGCCCTCTGCAGCAGCCCGCCCCCTGCTATGCCAACGGGCCTCTGAAGGGGAAAACACTCACTCTAGAGGAGGAAGCTGCAGCATCGACGGCAGCCCCGCGGATGGTGGCCGGGAGTGTGCAACCCGACTCAGGGGGCATCCCCCCGCGGACTGCGTGGACCGAACCGCAGCCGGTGCCACCAAGTTCTTGGATGTCAGACAACCGACTGAAGTATTCGGCGGCGGAGATCATGGCCAGGGGCAGAAAGGGCGACAAGATCGCCGCCCAGGTGCAGCTTCGTGTGCTCGGCCCCTATCCACAATCCCGGACTACTGCATTGATCGCTCCATGGCCACTCCTTCTCGATGTTCACCGTACTGTCGCCAACACGACCTGAAGGCCGTCTGACCGATGCCACTAGCCGGTGGGGCAGATGGAGTACCATTGCACCTCTGCAGGAATTCCCAATGCATAGGTGGGCGTTCAGGTGCATACTCCGACCTGGGATCGATTCTGCAAAAAAGACACGCCGGAGTTGAGGGCTAAGCTCGCGAAGGACGAGTACAAGCTATTGGGTGTGAAAGGGTCCCCGCTGTTCTGCATCCTCTCCTACTTCAAGTTCGCCATGCACCCTCTGTCGAATGCTGCTCCCTGCCTTGCCTGCGTGTCAATTCTGTGCACCCCATCATGCGTCGCGTGCAGCCCCTGTCATTTTTCCGGCTTGGAGTGGCGCACGTCTTCGTTCTTGGTGTTCTGATGGACTTTTGGAACCAGTGGCTCCCTCCGCTAGGCAGGAAGAAATCCAAGAAGGCCCCCCCGACGGGGCCCTGCGCCCTGTACCGGTTGCCTGCTGATGTGGTCTATGCGATCGCAGCCAGAGCTCCTCATATCATGCAGACGTCCCTTTTCAAGAAGGTGTACACTGACATCACCAAGTGCGTCACCAAAGTCGTCGGTTCCTTGGCTGGGCCGATACTCCCCATGCCCACGAGGGGCCCGCTTGTAGCTGGGCATCGCCGCGGTACCCCATCTGCACGGGTCGCTCAACGGAATCGTTTGCTGCAGGCACCGCAGTCGGTGGCTCATGGAGGACTGGCTGGCCTTTACTGAGACATTCTCCCTGTACCTCCTACACAATCTCCCGTGGAAGCCATCCGAGTTGCCAATTCGGAAAGTGTTTGAGCAGATTTGGGGGCTCCTGCGATCAGGGGCCCTGTATTTCCTCAGATATGAATTGGGGCAGCACACACCAGCCCGGATCACAGAGGCGCAGGGGACGCTGCTGCAGTACGCCAAGCTCGCGGAGGAGACATTCGAGGGAGCTGCTATCAGTACCTACAAGCTGCATCTGGCGGCTTGTCACCTCCCAGATCAGGTGAGGTGCTGCGGTGCAGCCTTCTTCAGTCTCGAATTCTGGATAGAGCGGATGGTCCAGCTGCTGAAGAGGCTGATCGAGTACCGTTCCACTCGTTGTCCAGAACAGGTGTATGTGAACGATGAACTGCTTCGTCGGACTTGCATGCGGTTACTGCACGATGCTGGCACAGTGAATGCAGCCATGACAACTCTGTCGGATGCCATTGCCACCGAGAAACGCCGGAGGGCGCGAACGCGCAGTGGCAGGTCAGCACCCGAGCAATCTCTTGATATTGACCGGGTTACCGGCCGGGTGCATGGTGCTGGCAGGGAGCTGTCTCTGTCGGAGTCAGCCGAGGTGCTCCCTCTGGACTTCAACGGAGGGGCCATTTCCGGGCTGCCGTACCTCCTCTTCCACCAGGACTCCCTTCAGGAAGAGGGCTGGCCTACGCACCGTCGCCTGGGGGCGGGCCATGCCCGCCGGGTGGCTATCACCCGGGCTATTGGGTTGCCGGTGAGAGGTTCTGTAGATGAGAGTCGCAAGGAGGGCACAGTGGCCCTGTGCAAATTCCAACGAGTACAGTCCCGCGTGGGGGGCGTCTTCAGCAGTGCACAGCAATCAACATAGGGAAAGAAGAATAATAAGTGGTGCCTCGTGAAGTACCTTATTGGGGGGGGTCGGGGAGAGGGCGGAGGGACAGTGACGTACTACGTAGGGGAGCTGCAGTACTTGATGCGGGCGACGTTGCTGCCCCGGGACGGGGTCACCTGTGTGTCATGTGTGCACGAGCCCGACCCCTTGTATCTGGAGGTTGCCGACCTGTATAGGAGTACGGAGCCAGTCACACCCGGAGCCCGCGCGCCGGACTGCGTGTTGGGGCGGCCCCCCGAGTTTTTTTGTGTGGCGGGTGCACACCGTGGGTCCAGGGCATATGAAGGCAGATACGTAATAGACGTGGATGCTGTGCCCTGTCAACTAGTCCCCGTCAGAAGTAGTGTACAATGTGTGCAGTATTGGGCGACTGCCAATAAGGCATCAGGCCGCACCGTGTGAAGGACCCTTGCTGTCATGTAAGCTATCCCTTCTGTCCCTGGGGCACGGATCATTTGGGACCAAGATGGACCGAGTCGGGTCGTGTTCAGCGTCAACATATGTACACCGGTGGTCGCCTGCCTTATCCAGTCCCTGTACTCAGTGCGCGTGTAGCCACATGTGGCCTTCTTCGACCACCGGCGTCGCAATCGCTTGCGCATGTCGTCTCCATAGCACAGAGTACTACCTGGTGATTGTGCAATCGTCTTTGCCAGTCTACGTTGACGTTGACGGAAGAGTGAGGTTTCAATTCGCGGTGAATCTCAGAGTACTGTTGTCGTGTGCAAGTATGATATCGGATGGGGCCTTACGGACATTGCTAGCTAACTTGAACAGTCATGAGTCGTATGAGAAGTCTTTCTATCGATTCGTGGAGGCCGCAGAGAGAGGAAAGTGGACGCCTGGGCAACCCATCCCTGAGATATCGCTATGCGGCAGGGACCCGGGATTCCCCATCGATCTCATGGGTCTTGGCTACGTTCTTACAGCAGTAGACATTACCATGGTGGGATGTGTGGTAGCTGCCGGAGGGGATGGGCTGGAGACGTATCTTGATTCGATACGGGCGATGAACGAAGCGGCAGACGCAGTGACCCCGACGGACAACGACTCCTACGTAGAGTGGAAGATGGTGTCCTTGTGGCATGACCTTCGAGAACTCGCGTTCGAGCGCGTAGTCCGTACCGAGGCCCCGTGCGAGCCCCCTGAGATTGTGTTGTATAGATCGTGCCTGGGCACGGTGGGAGTGGCGGAGGATGTCGGCGGCGCCCGCGAGCATGTGCTGCTCACAGGCGGGACAGAGAGGATAAAGGAATGGGTAGAGCGGGAGTCCACGGCTCCGCGGAATCCGGTACCGAAGTGGCCAGCGGCTGCAGTAACGGAGGCCCCGCTACAGGGACCGCTGATGGCATTGCAGATCGATCCGGGGGACGCCGCTCGCTCGAGTCCGGTGGGAGTCCCGAGGCACGCCATATCCTCGGGACCCGAGGAGGACCTTGCTTCGGCGCAGGCTGATTCCAGCGTCGGCAGTGCATCGGAGGGCGGGGCCAGGGGAGGGCGTGGGCAGCGGCTCTGTCGGCACGCGGGGAGGCCGGTTCGGGGTGGGCATGCCCTTAGCCGTGGGCAGAGCCTACAACAGCCAGCACAGCTGCGAACACTAGGAGAATGGCGACACGGTGAAATGGATCCGGGTGTCGTCCGCCAGATTCCGAAAGTCCGTTCACTCTCTGATACCTCTCCGACGTCATCGGAAGCGAGCAGTCGGATGGACCTTGGACTTTGGCACCGAATCATCCGCCGACCCAGGTATAATCTGCCGGACTGTGGACGTACCTTACCGCTGCAAGTGGCCTTCGCGTGTCTGCGCCGGCTGCCATGATACGAGGTCACTTCGGGCCAAGCCCGCGCTGACAGTGGATCGAATGATACTATTGGTTACTTTATTACTACACGCGTATCTGGAAACGACTGGATTGGACACGGTGCAGGTAGATGTGGACCCATACTCATGGCAACTGACATCGACTTTGGGCAGGAGACGAAGCGGCAGGAAGCTGGAGGCAGGCTCACAATAGCGGTGACTTTCTGCATCGCCCAAGATAGCGTTGGTCCGTATTTCAGGCTCGGCAGCAGTCCATGTAGTGTTGGTCGTCGCCCTGTGAATGGTGGCCGGAAAAGCGTGCACATAGGTTCCTGGATGCGAATGCATGCGGTGGTCCAGAGTGGCCATTCGGCGAATGGCCACTCTGGCGGAGTTACGTCATCATGCTCCAGGTAAGGCGTGCGCTCGTCCTCCTGGACGCGAATGCATGTGATGGTCCAGAGTGGCCATTCGCCGAATGGCCACTCTGACGGGGTGACGTCATCGTGCTCAAGCAAATGTGTGAGCTCATCCCGATTAGTACCTGGCTGCGAGTGCATACGCTGATCCAGAGCGGCCATTCGCCGAATGGCCGCTCTGGCGGGATGACGTCATCGTGCTCCAGGTAACGAGTGAGCTCATCCCGATTAGTACCTAGATGCGAGTGCATGCGCTGGTCCAGAGTGGCCATTCGCCGAATGGCCGCTCCAGCGCGGTTGATCTCACCCTGCCCTACCCGAGTGATCAGGCGCCTTTGCATTCGGGGCCCCCAACTTGGGTCGTGCTTCATGAAAGGGACAAACGGTGGATATTGTGTATGATACGGCTAATGTCCAGCGTTTGTAGTTCACCTGGCGTTTCAGTGCACCGCGTCCCTGCTGGCGTCGTATTCCTTCGCCTAGCTGCGCTGCTCGTGACCAGTTACCGCATCCGGCAGTGACTAGAATATTTGTTTGCATACAATGGATCCGCGCCATGCTGCAGCAGTTGCAGGGCTGTCAAGTACCCAGAATGGGCCTACTTCCGCGCGCAGCGGAGACTTACTCGTCGGTCGCATGCGTACTCAGAGAATCCCTGTAGTGGGTACTTTAATTTCAAGGGACGGGCGTTTTACGGATCGTGCCCGCGTCGGCCGCAACGACGGTCCACTGTCCGGTCCTGGGGTGTCGGTGTGGTGGTCCCTGGGGGTGGTTCTGCGAGACGACGTGGTGGAGAGTCGGACGAGGGAGCTGGGTACGGCCAAGGAAGTGATTGTCACTACCTGTCTCGTGCTCTCCTCCTGGCTGCACGAGCAGGCAATGCTCGTGTCCTCGTGGGAGGGCAAAGGGAAGACCCCACATGGCTGCCTGGTGCCCCGGCGGTGGAAGCCCCTGTCGGGAAAGACAGAGGTGTGTGTGCCCGGTGTGCTGGTGGATCAGCTGAGCGCGATCTGCATTTACTGCCAGTCCACTGACACGGGGCCCGGCTAACCTGTGGAGTGGGGCCAGGACTCAGTGCCGCCATTTGTGCAGGTTGAGATCACCGGCCACGTAAGTGAGTCTGGCCTCCCTAAGACCAGAATCACAGCGGAGAGAGATCCGGAGCTTCGCCAGCGGTTCGATCTTCCTCAGATCAACGTGGGGGGAAAGCGCAAAGGCCCGGACCCCCCGCGTCCAGACGGTGTGCTCTCTGCACGCATGTTGTTATGTAACGCAGTCACGTATGCTGTCCCCACATCGTGCGCGGCATGGCCTCCGCATTTGTGCACAAGTGACATGGGTGTTCTCGGTGCAGTGTATCATTGCTCCACCCCGCGACACGTCGTGTGGGCCTGGGCTTCCTTCATGTCTGGGCTGTCCCCTCATCGCACCAAGTTGTGGACAGCCGGAAAGGCGTCTCCCGCGGTGGAGGGTCACGGGTCCTCCAGGCACAGGGAGAGACCCACATCCAACCTCCCAGAGGACCTGAACCCGCTGGTGGCGTGGGTGCTGCATGAACACGCACACTACCTCCAGCTCGAGAGCATGGATGAAGATGAGCTCGAGCCGTGTCAGTCGATAGCACGGCACATTGGGGACCGGTGCCACAGGATGTTGGCGAACACAAACGGGGTCCCTGCACAGCCGGTTTTCCAGCTGACCTCGGGCGTGCCGGTGTTAGCTGACATGCACACCTCGCACTCGGACCTCATCAAAGCTTTCGTGCGCTCCTGTGACTTTCCATGACTCCGGCATGGACAGGGGGACTGCCTGTTGGTCTGTGTGCTGTCCTGTTCTACCAGGCATTTGTGCCTTATCGCATGCATGATCGTGGCCATGGTGCCCCGGGCCCTGTTTCTGTTGATCCCTCAAGTCTGGCCTGTCACCGGCCTGGGCTCGAGCTGTGTAGTCAGGTCTCTTTGCGTGCAGGATGTCAAGATCCTCGGTGAGTTTGTCGCCGCGCTCGACAACTTAGGACCCTGGGTATTGGCTTATGCGGCGGAGCACCCTCTGTTTGATTGTGCAGAGGTGCGAGGTGCCACTGACCTGTACATGCCATCGAGAGCTGCGTGTCTGTGCAGAGCTGTATATGCTTTCTGTTGCCCGTCCCCCATTGTTGAGTATACCTGGATCTCGCCGTGCAGGGTGACCGAGTAGCCCGAGCTCTCCGTCCGGCGTGGAGTTCTGTCCAGGCATTCAACTCCCACATCATGTGGGCATGTGAAGGGCTGCAGCTGACCTCTACGGAACTGGCGTCCTTCGCCACGAATGGGATCCACCTGTTCATGCATGCTTATCGGCGCCTCGTCGCCGCGGCTGTGACAGGGGACCCGGGGGCGCCTGTCCTGGAGAGGCGGCGTGTGCAGGTCATTCCAGCCTTGGAGCCCAGCCTCCTGGATCCCGCCTTTGCCGCCATCCTGGTGTGCACGGTGAATACCAGCAGTGCGCTACCAACCTTTTCTTCTCCATTGTTCAGGATTCAGTTGTTACCTGCTGTAGCCCCCGATGTGGGGCAAGACTCAGCTTTGCAGACAGTGCTCTCGTCTGAACCACGCGGTGCATCCAGGTTTGGTGAAATCGGGGTATGGTCAGCCCGTCAAGAGGCTGGCCGACGACCTGATCCCCTTGTGCCCGCCCCACACGCTGTGGCACTGGGCGCTCAGGAGCTGGCGGTACCTTAGCGTGGGGCAGAAAGACACCGCGGGGAGCAGTTCCGGGAAATCAGCATCCCCGCCGGTTGTCCGCCTTAGGCCAGGATCATTCCCCGAGATCAAGGACTGGGATTATGCCGGCGCTGAAGAGCTTGCCAAGCTGTCCTTGGCCAAGGGGATGCAGAGCTCAAAGTGTTACATGTGCGAACCCCCGGTGATGGTCCCTAGTCCAGGAGTGTCTCTTGCAGAACATGCTCCCTGCATGTTCAATCGTATGCGACTGAGTACTGGCCATCAGATCCTCCTGTTCTTTCACCAACGGGAGCATGTGCTGCTGTTAGTTGATCCAGAGTTGACATGCACGGGCCCTGGGACTACCAGCGTGTTCTGTTTGTTGTTGGCGACTCCGGTTAATGTTACAGGGCGGAGCTCAATAACATTCCCGAAGGTATCCTCGCTACCCTGCCCGAGGACTTGCGGCAGCCGCCTGTCGTAGCACCCCAGCCTACCCCTGGGGCAGGGGGTGCCGGTGACACCTCTGCCTCTGGCCAGCGCAACCGTCGACGAACCGGGAAGCACGAGGTAGCTAAAGCACGTACCAAGTCGCTAATGCTGCGTAAGATGGGCCTGCCACCAGCCAAGAAGGGGGACACAGCCGCTGGCGGCACCGATACCGGCGGCAGCGACACTCAGGAATCCGGTGGGGACAGGGGCACAACCCGCCCTGCGTCCAAGGTGGCCACAGGGCCAGAGGTGCTCGGCCTGGGTTCCGCTGCGGGACCGGGGCAGGGGGGGGCAGTCTCCCAGCCGGGGGGGGGGGGGGGTGCGTGTGGCCGTCCCGCAGAGGCTGTGCCGGTCACGGCAGCGACAGGGGGGTTGAGCCTGACTGTGGGGCGGGGGGTGGTTTGGGGGGGAAAGCAGCGGCGGTGGCAGATTCGGCGGCGAAGGCGGGATTGAACCCCACTGTGAGGGTGGCAGCCACTGGGGGGGCTGCGGAGGCATTGCCAGTCACAGCGCTGAAGGCGGGACTGAGTCCCGTGGAGGGGAGGGCAGCGGGGGGGGGGGGGACGCAGAGGCTACGGCAGGCTTGGCGGGGCAGGGCGGGTTGAGCCCAATGGTGGCGGGGGAGGCGGGGGGGGGGGGGGGGGCGCGGAGGCTACGGCAGGCTTGGCGGGGCAGGGCGGGTTGAGCCCAACGGTGGCGGGGGAGGCGGGGGGGGGGGGGGGGGCCGCGGAGGCTACGGCAGGCTTGGCGGGGCAGGGCGGGTTGAGCCCAACGGTGGCGGGGGAGGCGGGGGGGGGGGGGGGGGGGGGGGGGGGGGGCGCGGAGGCTAAGGCAGGCTTGGCGGGGCAGGGCGGGTTGAGCCCAACGGTGGCGGGGGCGGAGGGGGGGGAGGCTGGGGGGGGCCGGGCTGCGGAAGCTATGGCAGACATGGCGGCGCGTGGCGGGTTGAACCCACCAGTGGGGGGGGAAGTTGTGGGGGATTTTGCGGGGATCCCCTTGCAGGGTCAGGACGCTACAGGTCGTCCAGAAGTGGGCCCCTTTGGCCTGCCTGTCCCCGTGCCGGCGGGCGGACCGGAACCCGTCCCTACAGGGTTTATGCAACCGGACAGTGCAGAAGGAAGTCGGGATCTGGTGTACGATCCGGTAGCAGACGCCATGTTTGCAGATGCTCTGGCTGAGGCAGTGCTGTATCCGGAAGACCACTCCTCAGATGATTTCGGATCCATCAGCTTGGATGACGATTCGGATCGTTCTGACCCAGCGGACCCCCGCTGCGCTGTGCACGAAGTGGCGACAGAGGACCCTGAGACTAGGCCGTCCCAAATAATCTACCTGCACGATAGTTCGGGGTCAGTTCGTCTAACCGTGGACGAGTCCTTCGAGGAGCAGAAGACTACCCTGCGCATGGCCGCCACTTTCGTATCTCCTCCG
Source organism: Ulva prolifera (assembly GCA_023078555.1). Taxonomy (NCBI): domain Eukaryota; kingdom Viridiplantae; phylum Chlorophyta; class Ulvophyceae; order Ulvales; family Ulvaceae; genus Ulva; species Ulva prolifera. Next base: position 6,525,421 of record CM041198.1, on the reverse strand, counting down.
GGTGGTTCGGTCGGGCGTGCTGCTCAACTGCGGCTCATTGTCGTGGCAGTTGACCTGATGTTGGTAAGCACCGCCGGCATGGATTTGACTAAAGCGGAGCGCTTGGTCCGCATGAAGTCGATCATATCGGCGTACGGGCTCCAACCAGATGAAGACACTGTATCCGAAGTTGTGTCACTGATTCAGACGGTGCGCTCCTCCAAGCAAACTACCCCCGCCCCCCCCCCCCCCCCCCCCCCTGGCCAGTCTGTCGCATGGCCGTGGTGGGCCAATTCTATACTCCCGCTCCCAAGGCAGACGTACAGAACCCAGGGATGTTGACCGTGCAGGGACGCAATTCTACAGAGGGCAGCGAAGCCGTCCCAGCCCCGGATCCTGTGGTGAATACTGGTTGATGAGCAAAGTCCCTGGGGGATGGGGGCCTGTGGTGAATACTGGTTGATGAGCTAAGTCCCTGGGGGATGGGGGTGCCGGTAGCACAGCTGCGTGGGAGTACACTTTAATGCGGCGTGCAGTGTCCGCTAAGCCATCAAGCGTAGCACTTCCCGGCAGTATCAGCATAGTCACTTTGTTAATGCAGATGCTACGGGAATACGTCACAATTCTTCCCAGTTCGGCGGTAATACAAGGACGGTGGGCCACATCACTGTACAGTGATGCAACCCCGTCTACTAGTGCCATACGCTCTGCTATAATGCAGGGGTTGACCGTTGTACCCCTCTAATCCTACAGCGCCGACCTGGTGTAGCCGTTGAGGATTGATAGGATTTTTACACGAAATAACGATTAGAATACTGAGTCGAACTCCGTACGCAAACTGTGGCGTCTTGTCTTCTGTAGACAATGTGTTCAGAACAGTTTCAGCTGTGCCTGCCTGGCAGCAGCCCGCAGCGCTGCAGATACACCGAGGTTCAGTGCAGCTGCAGCGAAATGGCATCACCTGGCCTGTGGCGTCGGAATGTCCCGGATGCCACCCTTCAGTGACTCATACACGCGTCTTCAGCGAAATAGCCATCAGCTTGTTATACTGCTGACTCAGGGTAGCCACTACCGGGCTCGCCTTCTCCAGGAAGGTGTCAAAGCGCGCCTGCAGGTACCACTCCCTGCAGATCCAGCAGCTTCATCAGGCAAAGGTCCCCACCGGGCCTCCAAGGGGGTGCCAGAGGATAGATGGTGACAATGTTGCGGTGGACATGGCAGGTGCATCGAGTCGCCCGCACCTCAGCCCCTCTTCGGAAAAGTCGTTGAATGGCGGTGTCTGGAGGTGGCGGTCCCACCTAGCGTCGGCTAGCATCTTGGTGCCGTCCTCGACTGATAAGTGTCCCAACTTGTCGCCCCCTCTCCCGCCTCGGTGCCACTCTTGAATGAGGGCTCGAGTGAGGACGATACGGTACAGCACCGCGTGCTGCACCTTGACGCGGTTGGTGAGTAACAGGACCCTTCGAGTCGCCTCGTCACCGCGGATGTCACTGCTGAACACAGTTCCCCCCTCCTGTCGCATGCGGTGGATGACGTCGCACACAGCGTCGGCCAGCATGCATGTGAAAATCCCGCAGTCGTGGCCGTTTGGTTGCTGCGGGGTTCCTCCAACCTGGACACCATTGGGGGACGGTTATAATGCTAATGTTACGTCAACAGATCAGGTCCACCGCAGACCTTGGACGCGGGGTGGTTCCAAAGCAGTACGCTGTCCGGTTTCGGGCAGAGAGGGGGGGGGGGGGGGGGGGGGGGGTCTGGTGGGCGCAATCAGAGGGTGCTGTTGTGTCAACGATTGCAGTCCATTTGGTAATATGCGCGACTGTCAAGGGTCAGAGGACAGCATCTGTGTGGATGGTATCGCAGGAGAACAGTGGGACGTGGGCATTGTACCTTCGCCAACTTCAGGGTTATCCTAGCGGTGGATTCGGTCGGCCGGGTGGCCAGTCGGACGTTGTGTCGGCGGCCCACTGCTTTTACCCGAGGCCGGGTGGTAGATGGGGGGTCTTCCGGGGGGGAGGGGGCCCGGCCCTCGGGGTAGTCAAGCGCCATGCACAGAGCCTCACTCAAGACGTCCCTGGCCCGTTCAGCGGTCCCTGAGTCGGCGCTTATCAGGCTGTCAAAGAACGACACAGTCGGCGCCTTATTCTGCTTCATACGCCCTGCATTATGGCTGAAACGTCAGTAGTGGCGTTCAGTGGGCGTCTTTTGGGGGGGGGGGGGCTGGGGGGGCATATGACAGTCCCTCGCACAGCAGGCTACCTCATCACATTGTCAGCTGCTGCGGGAGAGCGTACATGGGTGCCAGATGACAGCCAACATCCAGTGGCTGTTCCGGGGAACAGGGACTAACACGCATTCTTGCTCAAAGGTGTGAGCTCTGAACATCCACCGCCCCATAAATCTGGTGCGTCCGCTTGACCAGTCTGCGTCCGCATCCCCAGTACATATCCCAGCCATATTCTGGCTAGGCGTTGCAATGACGCCCTGCCCGGCCAGCGCGACACACCTACTCAAGGCGTAGTCAACGTGTGCACTCTCGGCCCATGCGGTGGGCCAGCCTCTCGCGAGGGTGTCCAGACCGACTGTAACAGACACCCGAGCATCCCCAAAATGCCCTAGCTGCAAGGTCACACCCCCCACCACATTCGGGAACCTCTCCCCATCCTCGTCGCCGGAGGACACTACGGTCGGTTCAGCTGCCTCCTGCGTTGTGTCGGCAGCGGATGAACCGGCGTCTTTGGAAGTGGACCCCCACTGCTGCCTCAGCTTGCCCGGAGGCTTTGCAGGGAGGTTTGTGACCCAATCCGGTGGCACCACCGGAGGGTGTGCCAGGAGGGATGCTGACAGCCGCGGGACGTCCGGGGCAGGAGGAAGTGCGGACAGGATAGGCCCCTCTTGACCGGGTGCTGGACAAGCAGGCTCCGGAGAGGACCGAAGCGGGGGGGGGGGCCTCGCCGATGGAGCAGATGGCTGCACCGACTGGGGCAGGTTGGGGCCCCTCGCTAGGGCCATCATCAGGGGTGACGGATGGAACCTGATTGGCATCGTCCAGCCGTGGCGGCGGCAGACAGCCACTGGTCCGCGATGGCGACGGCGGCCTCACAGGGCCAACCGGCTGTGGGGACTGCGGGGGCAACGCCACAGGGGGAACCCTTACTGCAGCCGGCCCCTCTGGCGGCGGATGATCCCGGCTAAGGATCTGCGCTACGGCCGCAGCCCCCCCCCGTGCGGCACCCCGTGCCCCCCTGCGCAACCTAATTCGTGCGGGCTGCTGCAGATTGGTGCCCCGAACTGCGCGCCCTCTACCCGGTGCCCTTGCCCCTTGTGCCTCGCCAACCCGCTGCTGCTGCCGCAGATTGGTGTGTCTGCCACGCCCCTGCCTTCGGTCACCCGGGCCTATACTTGTGGCTATGGACTCTGTTGGCGGCGGGGCAGCGACTGCACCCGGTCCTGGGGCTGTGGCGGTGCCGGTGACGCCCCCAAGAGCGGCGTCGGGTCCCCCCCGGTCTTCACCGTCCGACCCGCCCGCCCCACCCCTCTCTAGCTGTAACGCCAACATGGGCGCCTGCAGAGGCCCCACCTGAACCTCGGAGCGAGGCCACTTAGGATTTGGAGTCCGTGCGAAGTTTGCCTCGCACTGTATCCACTCGCAGATCAAGTCTGTCCCGCCCGTGTGCCGCACACGTTCGAGCAGGCCGCCAGCGTCTTCTATGATGCCCGCGCCGACCTGGCAAGACCGGTACAGCAAGATCCCCCTCTGGCTTGCACGGGGCCTTAGTATGGACTGCGCGCTCGAATGCGATCATCCGGAGGTCGTGCCAGAGGGATTTCATCTTCTGCTCTACCCGCGCGGCGTGGTCGGCGGTTTGTGAAGCCTCTACACTCTCCTTCATCGCCCGGATCGAGTCCAGGTACATTTCTAACCCTTCCCCCCCGGCCTCCACTATAGAGCCCACCATGGTAACATCTACAGTCGTTAATAGGTAGGCGTTGGCCATGAAGTCTATCGGGAACCCGGGCTTCCGGGTACAGATCGTTAGTGCTGGGATCGGCTGGCCAGGCGTCCAGTTACCCTTCAGGGCGGTTTCCAGGAACCGCTTGAAAGACGAGTCACACGAACGGTTACTACGAATTGTCGCAAGGTAGGCCCGCAAGTCCCTGTCCGTTATCATACTGGCACACATCGTGTGGACTGTACACCGCACAGAAACGTTCTATCCGCGCTATCGCGACGCAGTCTTCCTACATCAACTGCATCAGACCTTGCACCTACCATTAATCTGTCCGCTGGACCTGCGACGTGCACTAACAGACGACACCGACGCTTGAAGACCAAGCGAAAGTGGCCACGAGCGCACGCCGCAGGACGTGGGTTGTATGGCTCCAACGAGGGTGGCGCCTGTAGACACGCACTGGCGGGGACTCTGGTCCCCCCCGTGGCGCTCTGGCAAGTATGGACAATGCAAAGTGGGCACAACTGGGATTGCAGTCAACTGGGATTGCTGACGAAGGCATATGCGGCGGTGGTCTTGTACAATTACACAGTTCGGCCAGAAGCCTTGTTCGCAGTGGCCCAATACTGCACATTTTGTGCACCCCTCCGGACTGGAACTAACTGGCATGGAACTGCGTCCAAGTCTACGACGTATCTGCCGGCATATGCCCGAGACCCCCTGTTTGCACCCGCCACACCGAAAAACTCAGGGGGGCGTTTCAACACGGGATCAGGGGCGCGGGCTCCCGGGGTGGCTGGCAAGGTGCAATTATACAGATCAGCAACCTCCAGGTACAATGGGTTTGGTTTCGCAACACATGACACGCAACACACGCCATCCCGGGGCTGCAGACACGCCCTCGTGAAATACTGCAGTTCCCCGACGAAATACGTCACTGTCCCGCCACCCCCGTCCCCGTCCCCCCCAATGAGGTACCTCAAGAGGCACCACTTGTTGTCTTTCTTCCCTTGCGTACACTGTTGCGCGCAGCTGAACATGTCTGCAACGCGGGATTGCATCTGGTGGAACTTCATCAGGGTCACTGTGCCCTCACGGCGAGCCTCATCAACAGTGCCATTCACCTTCAGGCCCAGAGCTCGGTGGGTGGCCGCGCGACGTGCATATCCAACCCCCAGGCGACAGTGAGTTGGCCAGCCCTCATCCTGTAGGGAATCCTGATGGAAGAGGAGGAACGGCAGCCCTGTCAGCTCATCTCCCACGAAGTCAAGGGGGAGGACCTCTGCAGTCTCAGACTGGGCAGGAGCCCTGCCCACCCCGACGACCCTGCCGGAGATCCGGTCGCTGTCAACTGATTGATCCCCGTCAGCGGATCTTCCATTGCGAGTTCGTGCCCGCCGGCGTTTCTCCGTCGCTATGGCATCCGACAGTGAGGTCATGGCAGCAGGCAGTGAAGCTGCATCATGTAGCAGCCGCATACATGTGCGGCGCAGCAGTTCATCGCTCACGTATACTTGTTCAGGGCAACGAGTCGATCGATATTTGATCAGCCTCTTCAAGAGCTGGACCATCCGCTCGATCCATAATTCAAGACTGAAGAAGGATGCACCGCAGCACCTCACCTGATCCGGGAGGTGACAAGCTGCCAGATGCATCTTGTACGTGCTGAGAGCGGCGCCCTCAAACGTCTCCTCCGCCAGCTTGGCGTACTGCAGCATCAATCGCTGTGCTTCCGTGATTCGGGCCGGTGTGTGCTGACCCTCTTCATATCTGAGAAAGTAGAGGGCCCCTGCTCGCAGGAGCCCCCACGACTGCTCAAACACACTGCGTGTGCGTTTCTCGGAGGCTTTCCACGGGAGATCGTGCAGGAGGTACAGCGAGAATGTCTCGGTGAAGGCCAGCCAGTCTTCCATGAGCCAGCGACTGCGGTGCCTACGCAAACAGTCACCCTGACTCAGACGGGCTGCTTCAACAGGAGTGCACATGGTTCCTGCAGCTGTGTCCAAGTAACAGTCCGACAAATGGCGCAGCCTCGGATGCGAGCAGGGTGTGCAGGCGATGGGACTGCGCACTTGGTGATGTCGGTGTACACCTTCTTGAAAAGAGAGGTCTGCATGATGTGGGGCGCTCTGGCAGCTATCGCCTTGACGACATCCTCTGGCAGTCGGAACAGGGCCCGGAGGCCAGTCAATGGCGCCTTCTTGGACTTCTTCCGGCCCAGGGGAGGGAGCCACTGGTTCCAGAAGTCCATGAGCACACCGAGCAGAAACACGTGCGCCACTCCGAGCCGGAAGAAATGGCAGGGACTGCAACGCCACAGCGTATTTCATAATCAACTCCAGACTCAAGGGCGAGGCAGGCAGCAGCAGGCTGGGGGTGCTCGTACTTGAAGTAGGAGAGGAGACTGAACAGCGGAGAACCTTTCACCCCAAGTAGCTTGTACTCATCTTTGGCGAGCTTGGCCCTGGACTTCGGTGTCTTCCGGTCGCAATAGCGTTTCAAGGTTGGTGCGTGGACCTGCACTACCACAGGCCTGGCCAGGGTTACCACAAGAAAAGAGCCGTATCACCAACGACGCTTGTTCGGTGACAGAGGGGTTGGCAAGATGAGTTGCGGCGCACAGAGGGGGGGCAGGGGAGTAGGCGGCATGTGCACAGTTTGCATTCTATGACACTGTAGATGGAATTGCACCTGGGCAGCGATCTTGTCGCCCTTTCGGCCCCTGGCCAGGATCTCTGCCGCCGAGTACTTCAAGCGGTTGTCAGACTCCCAGGACGAAGGCTGCACATGCCGGGGCTCAGACCACGCGGTCCGCGGAGGGTTGCCACCAGTGTCCGGTTGTACACTCCCAGGCACCATCCGGGGGTTTGCAGCCGAAGATGCTGCTTCTTCCTCCGGGGTGAGTGATTTCCCTTTCAGAGGCCCGTCGGCATAGCAGGGCACGGGCTGGTGCAGAGGGTGATGGTGTCCCATCCACCTGTGTGGCATGCATGATATCAGTTATAAGCAGGACAGGTACGTGAGACAGCACATCTGAAACATGCCCTCTTCGCTGTATGGCCGATGCTGTTGGTAAGTTTCTCCAGCCATGGGATATCCCCCTCCACACAGCACAGCACCGGCCACACGTGCAGTACCTCGCCCCCTGGCAGTGTGATTTCGAGTGCCTCACCCCCAGCTCCTGCACTCCAGCCATCACGTGGTGCGGGGGCCAGACACTACGTGATCGGGAACTGTACACATCACCCGGCAGTGACCAGGAAGACAAGGTGAGTGCGCGCCCGGATCATGCTTCTTGAAGAACGCCATCACGGACTCCAGAATGCTGGCCATGCATGTTGGTTCGGATGGCCCCTCCACCACTCCAAGGGGAATCCAGGCCACATTGGTACTTGAGAGATGGGGCGGCAGGTCAAGCAGGCGGATCCCCCAGATGGTGACACCGTGCTGCTTGTTGACATACAGCTGGGCCCCGTCCCCCCCTGCAGGAAAAGCGACTGTCGGGACACGAGGCAGAGGGTCTCAATTCGCGGAGTTGCATAGGTGTGCCGTTTCGGTGTGCCTGATAGCCACCTGCTCAGATGAGGAGGTGGAGCGCACCGAGGCTGAACAGCAGGACAAGCTCCCTATGCTTTGGCTTCAGGATTTTGCCCCCACACGCCAGGTTGAGGGCCTTTCCAGCCGGGGAGTTGAGGAAGCTGCTTTTGTCTTTGACAGCTGTTGCCCTGGCTTCCCGTACGCTCGTCAGCAGCCCCGGCTGCAGGAGGAGGTCTTTCAGCGAGGCTTCTTCGCCAAAGAAGAAAGCTGAGCGCACTGGGACACCCTTCCCTGTGAGATCGACATCGAATCGCTGTTGACAACAACCAGGGGTTCCGCAGGTGTCCGCCAAATGCTGGTGATGGTCACCCGGATCAAGTGGGGGGAACAAGGTCCAGCATTGGGGACAAACGTGGCGCGTCACAGAGGAAACAGGCGGGACACCCAACACCGCCTTGACGAGGTGAAAGGAGGGGGGGAAAAAGTTGCCATCGGGTAGCAGGAGGTAATGTATGAACCTGCACCACGTATCGACGACCACGTCTTGTATGCGAAAGAGGCTCTTCAACTGGGCAATCCACATGCACACCGTGAGGACGGTGAGGGCGCTGCCAGTGTATATGTGTTTCATGCGTTGGTCATGCCACCAGGCGCCCGTGCCCTTACGGGCCCCTGTGGTGGGGAGCGGGCCGTCGTCATCCGCCTCCTGCATGGGCAACGATGCGGCCAGTCCCACGGAGGAGTACGAGCGGATTCACAGCATTGCATGTAATGGAAGATGAGGACACACCTCGGATTCGTCTGAACTGTAGTCCGTCTCTGAGGAGAAGGCAATGGAGTCTGCGTCTGAGGTGTCTGAGTCGGCGTCTGAAAATTGTGCGGGGCCCTCGGCATAGTCACTTTCGGACGGTGGGGGCAGCTGTACACAATCCCAACACATCAGAGTTGCTTTGGGCGAGCAGGCAGGTTACAGCTGAGGGACAGGAGCGCTGACACCCATGGCCATCGTGATCACGAGCCGCTGTCAGGCCGATCTGCATCATGATCAGGCAAACCGGGACTTAGCACGGTCAACTACCGAAGGTACGCACGTCGAAGAGGTCGTCGGAGTGGGCAGGCTCATCGGGGGGACCCCCCATGGCTGGAGGTGATGGGGATCTCCCAGAGGGACCGGCCCCGTCGTGTCTGCCGCTGCGGTCATCATCGGCAGTAGCGGAGGTCGGGCCAGCGGCTGGCCTCGAGTCTGGGCCCGCGTCGTCGTGTCCACCAGCGGCTCTCCGCGATGTGGCTGCTGCACTCAGTCGACGGCTGCAAGGACCGTGATGGTTTTGGGCGGTGTTGTGCCTCTGAAACTTCTCACCACAGGCTAGACACTGGTATTTAAACGGTTCCTTCCCCGTCGGCTCGGGAGGGATCAGGCGCTTACAGTTCGCTTTGGCAACCAATTCGTTCACCTCCACCCTCTTCAGTCTATTCGCCGAACCGGCCATGGTAGCCAGCCGTACTTAAGCATTCTTGTGACGAGGTTCAACAATAGCGCGGCCTCTGGTGTTTGTCGTCCCTATGATGGCATTACGTCCCACGAAGACCTCCCTGTCGCATCCCATGTTCGCACTGACGCCACAATCCCTGGCGAGGCGCCGGGGTATCGAGGCAGCCAAACCTTTGAAGGCGGACCGCGCGACGACGCTACATCGGCATACCATTCAAAGCACGGAGCAGCAAAGCATGTGCGAATGACGCGATATGTTAGCTGTGCCTACGATACGACCATCCACAGTACCGGCCATAGACGTGTGTTAATTCCGCTTTGTCTAATCATCCACCATGTCCAACCTGCAGTTCACGTTCCTCCGCGCGGCGCCCGTCGTCATCGAGAAAGAAGTTGTAGAAGACGCAGACAACGGAGCAGGGATGCTTGACGTGCTGGTCAGCAACGTGTGGAGCAGAGGTGCCGGCGTCGACGGGTTGACTTTGACGTCAACCGTCGACAAAGACAGCTCCGTTGATATCGACAGTGTCGAGAAACTGATGACGTGCGTAAAGTACTTCTTCAGGAAAGGCACAATCGCTGGACTGCTGAAGCCGCCCGTGCTGGTGAAGGCGCTGGGCAAGGGCAGAGGGAGCGTGGGACAAGCGTCGGCAGCCGTCGGCACTGCACACTCCACAGCTACGGCCTTGACTGCGGACCCCGAAGCTGCCAGGCGGTGGGAAACGATGAAGGATGCGGTGATGATGTGGACGGAAGGGATGAGATCCAAGGTGGCGGGAATGGCCGATGCCCACACGCAAGGCAAGAAGGTGCAGGCACTAGTGAACCTGGCCCTCCCAGACGACGAGAAGTTGTGGGTCGGGAGTATTCTAACGAAACCACAGGCGGACGCACTCGGCAAAGCTGCACATGGGGTACGGCTGCTGTCTCCGACTAACAACGTGATTGAAAACTGGGGTCCACTACCACCCCGTCAGGGCCACGGGATCGCATGCCACCGACTGTCAGTGTAGTGTCTTGGCACGTCAGAGTCGCCATTCGCGGTCAGTATGCAGTGACGGGTATTGTGTACAGGTCGGCAGAACAGGTGAAGCGTACGAAGCTGCTACTAATATCAATCATGCTTTCTACCGCCAGCACGCCCATTTGAACGCCGTGACCAAAGAGTGTGCCTCTGCTGATGCTCGGGTTATGCCGTACCTGTTGCCGTGCCCAACGGTGGCGGAGAAGGGAAGCACACAGTATCCGCCCAAACGGAGGTGACCCGATGTGCAGTAAGTTTTCGAGACGGGCGTGGGACCATAACACGGGCCTGCGGAGGAATCCCAGCGCCCGCGAGCAGAGGAAGCTGCTCGCGGCAATGAATGTGTTCCAGAACACCAAGGCATGTCCTCCACCTTGGTCAGAGTTGGAGTGGCCATTCGGCGAATGGCCACTCCAGCGCGTCATGCATTGTGTTGCACTGCACGCGCCCGGAGTGGCCATTCGCCGAATGGCCACTCCAGCGCGTCATGCATTGTGTTGCACTGCACGCGCCCGGAGTGGCCATTCGCCGAATGGCCACTCCAGCGCGTCATGCATTGTGTTGCACTGCACGCGCCCGGAGTGGCCATTCGCCGAATGGCCACTCCAGCGCGTCATGCATTGTGTTGCACTGCACGCGCCCGGAGTGGCCATTCGCCGAATGGCCACTCCAGCGCGTCATGCATTGTGTTGCACTGCACGCGCCCGGAGTGGCCATTCGCCGAATGGCCACTCCAGCGCGGCGCGGCCTGCTTGAATCCGCACTTGCATGGCCACTGACCTGCCATTCGGCGACTGTGTTCCAACCAATGTGGTTCGTGCGCAGTTCACCGTGAGAGGAGACCGCTTCCCTATCGATAGCGAACCCATGAAAACCCCCGAGGCCTGGGCTATGGAGGACGGTGAGTATGTGTGCGAAGGAATCGCCAAGGTTGCTGCGGCCCGGCGCGCCCTCGAAGGGACCGCTGACTCTCCCGTCCAACGGGGCAAGAGACAAAGGAAGACCGAGAAGGTACAATCTCACCACACGCTGTACTGCCCGCCTGAGGTTGGCCATTAAGTGGTACCGGGATTGTACGGGCGCCTGTGTGAGCGGCATGTGCCATCATTCGAGGCAGCCATGCGTGTACAGGCTCCTACCGCATCGAAGTCAGGAAGACGGGGCACTCATTCCAACAGCGGACGGCGCACAATGCTCGCTGACTTTTCTCCCCGGCGGCCAGGGCTAGAACCAAGGGCAGACCGCACTGCTGATAAGGACAGTGAGCACCAGCCGGACGTGGAAGAGGTGGGTCACGATCAGATGGGTGAAGAGGAAGAGCCTGATTCTCCCCAGCGGGTGTCTAGGACGCGAGGTCCCTGGTCTCTGAGCGGAGTACCTTGGAAAGCTTGACAGTGGAAGCGTGGGCTTACGGCCAGGCACGAGGACCTATGCGGCGACAATAAACAGAGATTGGATGCATGTACGCAGGACAAGATGGAAGAAGTGCTCAATAGAAGCGCCCCATCCGAACCAGTGCGAACTGTGTCGGACCCAGCAAGCGCGCAGTATAAATACTGCTTGTGATGCGCCCAGGACTACCCCCTGCTATGGCTGGCCTCGCCAAGATGCTGCGCACCCTACGCAGTCATCTGATGGAATCCCCAATAAGTGAGGGATCCCCAGTGACTTGTGGTGACACGCTGAAATGCGTGAGTGTTTGACAGTGTTCTGTGCGCAGTGCGTGGTGCATGAGGATCTCTGAGGGAGGCTGCGCACGATGCTGCCCCATGGGCGGGCGTGGCGTGGTGCGAGCCAGAGATCGACACGCTGAAAGCTGGATCTCATCCCGAGATTGTGCGCGATAATGTGCAGCATCTTGACATAGCCGCCACAGCGTGTAACTAGAGGGGCGCCGGGACTGAGCTGTCCGTGCCTGTGTACATTTTGACGTGCACAGCTGAGTCTGACGGCGCGCAAGCGCACCGCGTCTCCGCGACGCGTGCGACTGCCCGATCTGGCGGATGGTTGTAACTTGTCGCACAGGCGGCCTCATAAGCTGAGGTCACTTGTGTTCGCGTGCATGATTAGGTGCACGACCTTTTATAAGCTGACTTTGTGAAATGCAATAGAGTGTGTGACCATACAAGTGTGTGCGGCGCAAGCGCCACGTGTATGTATCTTGTGGGATCCTGACTTGGTGATCTTCGTGAAGCACGAGGATCTTAATATATACAAGTGTGCCATGACATGTGTCATGACAGACACCTGCGTATGACTGTACATCATGACTCATGAGTTTCATGCATTGTAACCACATGCCTGCGCCAGAGTGAGGTGCCATCTCACGACAGCGGGCAGACGATCGATGCGAGTCCCCGGAGATGGAGTTACAAGCCGCAGCGCCGGTATGTCCTCTTATGATTTGTGCCAATTGACGCCTAGTCCGATTGTACTTGCCCCACCCATCATCAGACCAGGTGTAAGAGCGCCTGTACATTGCAGAAGTCCAACAAAGCTCTTGAGAAGCGAAAGGCCAAGGCAGAGAAGGAGGCCGCCCACCAAGCGCGTAGGGATATTCGGAAAAAGATTGAGGATTGCAAGGCTAAGCTGGCAAGGCATCAGCCCAGAAGCAAGGGTGCGAGTGTGCAGAAATTAAAACAGCAGCTTGGTGTATTGACGGTATGTCACTACCCCGATACACTTGATCTGACATGTGACACCAATGCCTGCAATTGTAGCACTATTTGTGTGACAGTCGATCACACCACGAATGCATTAGAGCCGTGCACTCATGCAGCTGGTATTGCATGCAGGCCGAGTTGTCAAAGGTGCAAGACTCCTTAATTGACGGCTTCCCGGACGAGGACGAGTAGACATGCCAGTGCATTGTATGGTTGTATTTGGGCCATCTCAGGACCATCTTGCAGCCTGTACGTATACATAGGTCCTTTGCCCGGTCCTGTCCGCGGAATGTCAGGGAGTCTGTCCTGAGGAAATGTGTGGGAGTGTGAGCTATGTATGAATCTAGCGATGAACAAGGAAAGCACGCGCCATGTAAGCACCTACAGCATATCAATGCAGGCATGTTTCCAACTGCAGCCCCGTGTTCACGTGCCTCATAACAAAGAAAACAACCACATCATGCTTCCACAAAACCGCGATCCTTCCTGCACTCCGCTTACATGTGCGCGACCAAGTCTGATCCGGTAATAACGCCCATGACGCCTTTGGTCAAGCATTGCGTGTCCACAAGTGCACACTCCTCGTAACCATACGTGAGTATATCTCAAGCCAGACGGATACATGTACGTCAAGAGGTCACCAATCCTACGGCCCAGCCTGTACTTCCCGCATCCCCGAGGCGGACGCCATACGGATCCGAGACGGATCCGAAATTTAGTGCACGCGTCCGTAGTCCCTCCGTCGGACGCACAACGGAACCGTCTTTTCTTCCGTACATCCTCCGGTTGGGCTCCGAAGGCAGGCTAGTAACAAAAGGCGTTGCCCTGGGGCGTACCGGACGTGAATCGGAAAATCCTACCTGCCTCTGCCCCACCTCCGCCACAAGTCTCCGATACTCCTAGCAACCTACGTCCGGCCTCCACCGATTCTCCGAAGGCTCTCCAACTGCCCCTCCGTACACACTACTTCAGCTCTCCGATTCACCGTGTCGCCATTCTTCTAGTGGAAGGGGGGGCCATCGTGGCCGGCGAGGGGGTGCTGCTGCAGTAGAGCGGGCCTTGGGAAGTCAGCCAGCCGAAGGGGGGGAGCACGCGAACCCCCGGGCCGATGGGGGGCCCCAGACAGCAGAGCCGCCTGAGCAACTACAGCCCGGCACCCTAGAGGCCCCTGCCTCCCCACCCTCCAGGACCACCGGATGTCTGCCCCCACCGATAGAGGGCCTCGCTCCATCACAGGCCGCCCCGCCCGCGCCCAAGGATCCTCGAGTCTGTGCTGCCCGGTGCGTCCAACACAGAGCCTCTCCCAACAGCAGGAGAGGACGACAGTCACAGCGACGCCCCCCACCACCCTGGTGGAGGGGTGGTAGCGGGCGCGGGCCCGTCTGCCGGGCCTAGCCCCATTCCCCCCATTGCGGCCGGGTACAGCGCGGCCACCCCCATCCCCGGCGGCGCAGACCCCACGGCGCAGCCACCCGCCGACCCGTCCGGGGCTACCCCCGGACTGGTGGGGCCGAGGTTGCCTGCCCCCCACCCGGGAGCGGCCGGCCGAGAAGCTGCTACCATGGCTGAAGGTGGCGGGGTGTTGTCCGTCGCACATCTGGCCCCGCCTTCGCCTGATCCTCCGGCGTGGGTTTCAAACCTGCCAGCCAAGCCTCGGGCGAAATTGAAGCAGCTGTGGTCGCCCAGTGCTCCAGGAGCTGGCGCCCTACAGTTGCATGTGGGGGAACCTGCGACGGAGATTTCCTCCGGCGAAGACGACGAGCCATCTCCACCGACGGGGGGAGTGTCGGTGCAGCTAGGTCACTTCGGGGAAGCTAGGGTATTTGTGGTAGTGTGCTTGGAAGCCCTCGGGAGAGGCCGGCCCGAGGAGTGATTGGAGTCGCCCCACGTAGATTATGCGTGCGCTAGATGTGTGCAGCTGGCAGGTGGGGGTGTCATCGCCGTGCCTAGCCATAACATGGCTAGGGTGTGCACTGGGGATTCGGGAGCAGAATGGACTGATAGCCGCACCGTCGCCTTGGGGAGCTGGCTGCACGGAGCTCATGCATTCGAACATGAATGCATCCTCGTCCCAGTCCCGCGGAACGGCCACTGGGCGCTGGCTGTCGTATGGCATCCATGTACGCTCCCTCGGCTGACCATGCCTGTGCAGAGTGTTAATTGGGCATATCGTCCTCTCACCCGGCGGGGAGGCCCCTGACTGTCAACACGCATTTTGTCGGCTTGATGCAGGGCTCATGCTACAAGACAAGACCCCGAGTGTGTTATTTTTTGACAGCTTTACGGAAGCCGGGCCGGGCACAGCTGAGCGGGTGCAGGACGCCCTAAGCGAGGCCCTGTGCGGGGCTCTCGACAAGGCGGAGGGCAGGGCCCCCGCTCATGCCAACCCCCCCCCCCCCCCCCCCCCCCCCCCCCAAAGTCCCAGTCACTGCCGGCAGGACAGAGCCGGCGACGCAACCTGAGATTGGCCACCCGACCGACAAAAGGTACGGCGAGGATAATGCTGAAGTTGACGAAGGTTCGAATCTCACTGTTATACACGCTGCTTAGAACGAGGCCTAGCAGTCCCTGAAATCTGCGTACAGCGAGTCGGATGAAGCATCAAATGACCTTGTAGCCCCGTTAACAATCCGCATCCCGACCCCACCCCTGACAGCACCCCACTGGGCCGTACCATCGTTCTGGACCGTACATTGCATCGGTTACCCGATGGCACCTCAGTCCCCCACCAGACCCCACTGTGAAGTACAGGTCGCCGGAGTCCCGCAGCAACCGAAAGGCCACGACTGCGATGTCTACACAGCTTTAATGGCCGACGCGGTATGCCAGGCTATGAGTGATATGCGACAGGAGGGGGGGAACATGGTGCGCAGTGATCAGCACGGCGTGGAAGTGACTCGAAGGGTCATTGTTCGCACAAGGCGCATCAGCGTGCAACACGCGGTGTTGTACCGTATCCTCCTAACCCGGGCACTCATACAAGAGTGGCACCGGGGTGGGAGAGGTGGCGATGTGCTGGGCCACCTATCCGCGGAGGATGCCACCAACATTGTAGCCGACACGAGATGGGACCGCCACCTCCAGTCTCCGCCCTTTTCAGACAAGTCCGAAGAAGAGTTGAGGTATGCACCTCCACACCCAACTGTGATGAGCAGGGCTACCTGTTTCCCTCGATGCATCTTGGCGCAGTGGGGTTCCACAGGGGTAGCAGTCCCATTACGTATTCAGAACCTCGGGAGAGCATCTCCCCCCCCCCCCCCCCCCCCCCCCCCCCCCCCACCCCGCCGCAACGCCGTAGTATCATGAACGTCTCACACTAGGAACTACCTGACTGCAGGCTGTGGTATCTCCAAGCGAGTTTTGACGCCTTCATGGAGGAAGCAAAGCCGCACGTCAAAACACTCTGCAGGCAATACAACCAGTTAATGGCCAAGAACCTGCAACTGCGTAGCCGAGTCATGTAGACGTGGAGATCATCGCCGGTAGGATCACAGTCATAGCCAAGCAGCAGGTGGTGTGCTCGCCAGTCAGGTGGCAGGGATCCTGTATGTGCCACTGCTACTGTAGGCCATAGGAACGCGGAGACCATGGGGCGGTGGCCACAGGGTCCCTACGGCGAAGGGGCTAGTAGCCTGTAGAGGTAGACATGTCAAATCTCCACCTAGGGTGGTTGACTGCCTACCGTTACAACGGATACACCGGAAGTTGTACACTGTGTGCTGAACCTGTATATTTGCGATAGGATTACTTGTACCATGTCACATTTTGGACAGTTTGTACACTCGACAATACAGAAACGATACGCTTCAGCTATCATGTGAAGGACGAAGGGTAGCGGGTTCGCAGTCTATTGAGTACATCTGTGGGGGCCTAAGAAAAGCTCCACATTTGATACCCAGGCTCACGCAGCCGATCTGTCACATATGTACTGATGTACAGCATGCCAACAGGTGGCATTCGTTAATACCCCAAGGATCATCATCAGAAACTGGGAAACCAGCTTCGACAGCACAGAATGACTGCATCCATACGCCCAACAAAACAAGGCTCAACCGCACATCAGGGAAACGAGATTGCAATCACAGACAGCCGCCCCCCCCCCCCCCCCCCCCCCCCCCCCCAACCCAGTCACGGAACCCTGCCGCATGCCCACATACCCCCTGTAGTGCGTCATCGACAGCCGGGCACTCCATTACAGTCCTCCCCTAGGTAGTCTGGCGTCCCTGCACTTAAAGAAGCGTCACGCCGTAGCAACTACCGATAGAGGACAAGGCGGGGGCAGGGCGGAGCGGCGGTACAGGTTATGGGTTGGGGGAGCATATGCAACAGTGGGGGGCTAGGGCAAACAGCTGTCACGTTCAGGCCAAGTTAATAGAAAATGACGGAGCACACTCGTTGGAAAAGCTCGATGATCTCACTGACAGTGGCATCGTCAGCCTGAAGCCCATACAGCTGAATCACCGACCGCAGGCTGGCAGTCAGCGCAAGCGGATCCGAGTGCAGCCTGGGATTGCTCAAAAACATGAATTCGCAGGCTACCACGATGAGCCGCAGTTGAGCAGGGCACCCTATTCCATGTGCCTGCGAGGTGTCTAAGTAGGCGTCCACCCGCAGGTGGGTTTGCTGCGCTTCGGGACACTGGTCCACAGTCAGCTGCAGGCTGCCCTCGTCATCCTGCAGGTGGATGCCCTGGGATGGCGGGGGCCCAGGTGTGAATTCCTCACCCGCCTGATCATCATCCGACTCACCTTCAAGGCCCAGACTGGAAAGACCGTCCGACGCATCATCTGTAAGACGAACAGCGAAGGCGATGGCTGATGCATAGTCGGTGATGGCACCAGCAGCATCAACACCATCGCCATGGCCACCGACAGCTTCCCTTGCCCCTAATGCAGCCGGTCCGAGTGTCACCCCCGCCGCTTGCACGGGGTCAGGGAAGTCACCAGGGCCCGCCTGAGGGGAAGATGGGTTGGCCAGACCCGGCCCTGCCGATGCAACTCGGCTCGGGGCCCCACCCGGCTGTGCAGCAGTAGGCACGGCACTCACCTCGCTCGGGCGGACCGGCAGCCTGAGACCCCCTCCCAGGTCGTCTGGGGCACATGCCCCATCCGACGGAAGTGCTGCAGGTACAGCAGACGGCGCTGCAAGGCCCGGCGGCATGACAGAAGCCAGCGACTCGGGCGGCCCGCCGGCTGCTGCCGCTGTGGACTGCAACTCTCCGGGTTCTGCTGGATCAGGCACCAGGCCATCCTCACCCCCCCCCCCCCCCCCCCCCCCCCCCGCCCTCTCTCGGCTGCGGAGCTGGTCCTCCCTGCCCGGACATAGCTGGGTCAACGCTGCCGAGCGGCTTAGGAGCCGCTGACCCCCCGCCCCCCCTCGGCTGCGAAGCTGGTCCTCCCTGCCCGGACATAACTGCGTCAGCACTGCCAAGCGGCTTAGGAGCCGCTGACCCCCCGGTTGGACGGCCCGGGGTCCCCCCACCCGCCCACCGGACTCCTCTGTGTCGCTGTCGCTGTCCGCGGGGGCACTGGCAGCCGTGGCTCCCTTTTCGGCTTTCCGGGCACCCAGTTTGCGCAGCAACAAAGCCTTACCGCGTGCACCGGTGCGTCCCGCGCCGGTAACCCTCCCCACTCCAGATTTCCCACCGGCTACACGATCGCGCTGGCCAGATCCAGCCTTCTCTGCTGCACTGCGCCCGACGCCGACCCCCCCCCGCGCCGTCACTTGGTGGTATGACAGGGGGGTGGCGGCTGTCCTCCGGGAGAGCGGCGAGGATGCCCGCGGGTATGTGGACGAGCTCGGCACTGCACAAGTACCAGATTTGCACCCAAAGAAAGATACACTGAAGTGGCCACAGGGTATTTCATAACAAGTTGGGACACATGGTACAGGCAATAGACACAGAAATTTAATAATGTAAGCAGAAACCCGCTGGCACAGAAACACACGGCTTACGGGGTGTGCGCACTTGTAGCAGCTTGGACTCTGCATTCCTTTGGCGATTGACAGCTTTGCCAGTTCCACAGCGCCGGCGTATCCCCAGTCCTTGATCTCAGGGAACGTCCCTGGCCTTAGGCGAACGGCGGTCGTGGAGACCGGCCTGCCCGAACTGCTCCCCGCGGAGACTTTATGCGCCACACTCAGGTGCCGCCAGCTCCGTTGCGCCCAGTGCCACAGCGTGTGGGAAGGGCACAAGGGAAGCAGCTCGTTCACCAACTTCTTGACGGGAAGACCGTACCCCGACTTCACCAAGGCTGCACGCGCCGTGTGCTTCAGGTGTCCGCAACGCCTGCTCATTATTGGCTTGCCTCACACGAGGGGCTACTACAAGGCAGCACTGTACAGTGCACAGGCACAATGGCAAAAGAAAAGGAGACTGCGCACAGCTGGTATTCACCACGCACACCAAGATGGCGGCAAAGGCAGGATCCAGGAGGGTGGGCTCCATCGCTGGAATGTCCTCTTGGCACCGCGTTTCCAGGACAGGCGCCCCAGGATGGCCGGTAGCTGCCGCAGCGACGAGGCGCCGGTAGGCATGCATGAAAAGGTGGACACCACTTTCGGCGAATGCCGCCAGGTCCTCGGTGGTTCGCCGCAGCCCTACACATGCTCCCATAATGTGGGAGTAGAAGTTGTGGACAGAGCTCCACTTGGGGCAGAGGGCTCGGGCAACTCGGTCTCCCGGCACGGTTGGAACAAGGTGTTAACCAGCCCGGGGGGATGGACAAACTGGTGGAAGCCATAGCAGAACGAAGTCACGCAGGTCAAGCTGACACTTACAGAACATTGGCGCATCGCACCCCTGACCTATCGAACAGCGGGTGCTCCGCCGCATAAGCCAACACCCAGGGTGTTAGAGTGGAAACAGCGGAGACAAAGTGTCAAGACGCGTGTTAGTCTCATCGAGTGTGCACAGGGGTTAATGCGCGTGCCTGAGCTTGTAAGCATGCTGACTGTGCATGACGACGTGGAGGGGAGCGTACCTTGCCATCGCGTAAAGTCGCGCGGCAGAAATGAAAGTAAGAATTGAACCGGTGACCTCATGAGTACACACTACATGCTCTACCACTGGGGCTTACCTGAAGCAACGAGTCCTTTGTTAGATGACACCTCCCTTGATTATGTCATCTATATTCTTGGATCCCCAGATATGGATATCCCACAACACAAAGTCGCCGAGGCATTTCACATCCTGCACACAAGGAGGTCTGCTGGACAACTCGAGAGCAGCCCTGTCACAGGGTAGGACCGAGGTATCACCCGTAACGGGGACACCACAGCCACTACCATGCATGCGCGACTTCTTGCAGGCCCTGTGAACAACAACCCGCACGCATACATGCAATGCTGCCAAACAACACCGAACTCGTGTAAAGTCTCAAGAGCGCACGCGCGCGTGGATGAGGTCAGAGTGGAAGGCGTCCATGTCCGCTAAGACCGGAGCGCCCGAGGTCAGCTGGTACACCGGGGTGGCAGGGACCCCATTTGTGTTGGCCAGCATTGCGTGACACCGGTCCCCAATGTGCCGGGCTACCGAATCGGACGGATGGAGAAGCTTTTCCTTCACGCCGAGGAAACGGCAGCAGTGTGCGTTTTCATACAAGACCCATGCTACCAGAGGGTTGAGTCCCTCTGGAAGGTTGGAGGTGGGTCTCTCCCTGCTCCGGCTTGCCTCGCCCCCCCCCCCCCCCCCCCCCCCCCCCCCCCCCCCCCCCCCCCCCCCCCCCCCCTCTGCGGCACTCTGCTTCCCGGCGGTCCACAATTTTGTGGCATGTGGGGACAGGCCGGAGACGTACGAAGCCCATGCCCACATAATGTGTCGGGGTGATGAGCACCAGAAAACTGCACCGACGACTCCGATTAAGTGCCGTACCCGGGACCTCTGGGACACGCCAATGAACTACAGGTACTTCAACTGTGTACAAATGCGGTGGTGTTGGCGCGCACGCGGGGGCGCCAAAGGGACTGACTGCCGCAGATGGAACGTGAGCACACCGTCAGGAGGCGGGGAGTCCGGGCGTTTGCGCTTCTCCCCCACGCTGGCTTGTGGAATCTCTAAGCGCTGGGCCAGCTCCGGATCTCTTGCCTCGGTGATTGCTGTTGTACGGACGCCTGAATCGGTTACCTGGCCGGTCACCCTAACCTGCACAGGTGGTGGCACTAACTCCTCACCCACTCCGCACGTCGGCTGGGCCCCTTGTCAGTCAAACAGGCGGTGTCAGTCAAACAGGCGGTTGCAGCAGAGCGAGGGTGCAGGTCATGAACATGTGATACCGCCCACCTGCCCAACAGGCACACACCTCCGTCGTTCCCTTCATAGGCTTCTACCTCCGGGGCTCCGTACACCCAACTGGGGTCTTCCCATGTCCCTCCCACGAGGACACGAGCAGAGTCTGCTCGTGGAGCCAGCCGGCGAACATGAGACAGGCTGTAATGATCACCTCCTTGGCCGTACACAGCTCCTGGTCCCGACTGACGACCACGGCGTCCCGCAAGACCAACCCCAGGCCCCACCACACCTCAACCCCAGGCCCGGATGCTGGACCACTTGAGCCACCGACGCGGGCACGGTCCGTAAAACGCCCGTCTCTAGTAATCAACGATCCCACTACTGGGATTCTCCTAGTGCGCATGCGGCCGACCAATAAGTCTGCGATGCGCGCGGAAGTCACACCATGTTGGGTACTTGGCGGGCCTGCCACAGCTGCAGAACGGCGCGGATCCATGAATAATGGCCACAGTAGGAGATCAAACGCTTTTTCGCAAAAGCGGTAACTGCTCACAAGATGCGCAGATACGCGTCTAAACTCAACGTCCTTCCGACTGCCTCAAACTGCAACACCAGGTCTGCTGAGAACGCACGCGGTCAATACAATCCTGCCTCAACAGGCTCTAGATAGATCTATCCTGTCCTTCTGCAAGAGTCAGGTTCGAGGGCACCAAAGCAGCTGCATCGTGCTCTCTCGGATGGGTGGATGACGTCATTCCACCACAGTGGCAATTCGCCGAATGGCCACTCTGGACCAGCGCATGCATGCGTTGATTCGAGCAAAAGTATATTCTATAGAATCTCCCCATCATCACTGGCATGACATTCGCAGGGCGACGACCCTCGCACAACACTGAGTTACGGACCGGATGACGTCATTCCACCAGAGTGGCCATTCGGCGAATGGCCACTCTGGACCAGCGCATGCATGCGTTATTGGAAAAAAGATTGGAACCTCCTCAGCACCACTCGCATGGCATTCGCAGGGCGACGACCCTCGCATAACACTGTTTACCTGCTGCCGCGCCAAAACTGCAGACTACTCGTCCTGGTCAAATACAACATCCAAGAATACAGTGCCCGCCGCCTCCAAGTTCTGGCCACAACGTCACCTGCCCAAAGTCTGGTTCATGCCGTCCAACTCGAACATGCTATAGCACCGTATTTGGTACTAGCCATCTAAGATGCAAAACGAATCGTAGTAATATTGTATCTGCCCATCCACTGTGCGCAATGGCGTGGTCCAACATGGCCTCGTAGCATGACAGCATCGCCCGCACTGACCAGCAGATGCCATGTATACGAGCATGGTCCGGCAGATAATGCTTGTGTCAACGGATAATACGGCGCCAAAGTCCAAGGTCTTCCTAGCACCTCGGTTCCGGTGACATCGGAACGCTGTCGAGAGGTGACGGAGAGTCAACGGCCTATCCGAATCTGTCGGACGACACCCGGATCCGTCTCGCAATGTCGCCATTCTCCTAGTGCAAATGTATCCTAACATCCTTGTAACCTGATTGCAAGGCAGACACGGTATTCGCTCCAGTTCCGTGGACCGGGTGCCGTCCCCACGTAGTGGGCCTTACCTTTGCGATCTGTTCAGGTGTACCCATGTTGTGTCACTCACGTGTGCTTTTCCTCCGCGCCAGTTAGTCTGTGCTTCGCAATATGGAGCTTCGCTCCTTTGTTAAGGGGGGAAGTGTTGTGAGACGAACATCTCACACTGGCGCTCAGAAAATATCAGCCAAAAACATGTATTGTCACTCGCTGACTCGGATGCATGCATGCTCGCTGACGCGACCCTTGCATGTCCAAGTACAACCCACAATATACACTCCAAATGCGTGTCAGACAAATACATGAAGTTCGGGCAACACCGTTCATCACAATACGTTTGGTCGCAACTCGAACACTGCACCAGGCTCAAAGCATTCGGGGCAACCTTGAACGCTGCGACATGAACAGTCACGCGCTTGACGCGTCTACAGCCAGCTCAGCGGCGCACACCACGTCCATCAACACAATAATCACGGACGATGACACCTATCTGTCCTCCTACCGAGATGCTGCACAACCAGCACTCGCACCGAGCCATCAGCGCCCCACGCGCCTGCAACCATGCCACGCCACAGCGGGCTTAGGGTGAATCCTACATGGGCGCATGCATACACCGTTGCTCACACGTCCAGCGCGGGCACTCCGTATTATCAACGCAGCGCCTGCTCTGATGAATATCAACCACAACATGCAGATTTCCCTCGCATATTCGGGATCTCTGGTGGGTGCTCGCGATTGCGCGGCATCTCGGCGAGGCCAGCCAAGCAGGGGGTCGTCCTGGGCGCGTCACGGGAATTTATCCCTGCGCTTGCTGGGTCTGGACACACATTCTTCCGTCCAGATGGGGTGCCATCTATTTCTGCATACTGATTACACGCTGTCGTAGCATATTGCGTATTTCCTGCTTGTCACACTGTCGGCAAAGGTCATCGCACCGCGACGAAAGCCCATCACTGCGCTACATCCGGAGGTAACAAGCCCCCACGGAGCTCCGCTCCTAGACAATGGACGGCCGGTGCGCTTGCTGTGGCTACCCGGGGTTACAGTGCTGCTTGAACGACCGTTGTGATTATGGTGCTCCTTGCGCTGACAGCAGCTGCGGGGACAAGACGTGTGGCTATCTCAGGCAGCCGTGCTGCGATGCTGCCGACAACACCTTTGCCAGGTCCGACTACACCGACTGCAAACACTGCGACATCTGCGAGTCCTGCGGATTCAGTGGCGCACGTTGCTGCTCTGAGAACATCGACCCTTGACATGACAAGTGCCTAGTGCCGACACCAACGCTGCCTGCGCCTGCTCCAGCACCGTCAGAGAATTAGAATCCCCCGTCGCCAGCTCCCAGTCTGAATCCTCAACCTGTGGTCCCCCCCCCCCCCCCCCCCCCCCCCCCCCCCCCACCCCGAGCCTGCTCCACCATCTACGCCTCCATGGGAGCCAGAGATCTCATCCACGCCTCAGGCGCGTCAGACGGTCGTCATGCCACCACCTGCCTCAACCAAACCGCCCCTCGTCCGCTCAAATTTGGTAGAGGGGCCGCAGCAACTATGCATCCCAAATCCGCGTCGCAGGCAATGCCAGAGGAGCAGCCCGCGCCACCGCGCCCGGCCACGCGCTTGCAGAGACGTCTCACACCCCAGTAGACACCTGTGGTCACCTCGACAAAGGCGCCTCCCGCGACTCCCCTATAGTGGCACTTCCAAAAGCACCTCACGTGATTGAGGTTTGCACTAGCTGGAAACGCATCAGCTTTTTCGATTACCTACGGCGCATGTAAGGGTCGTCCCTTTCTAATACTGCGTCATGCCCTCGTAACACACCAGTGTTGAAATTCATATGACCACCTGCGCGGGCGCGGCAGGCTATGCATCAGCGCGTTATCTCGGAATACGACGCAACCGGGCTGTCAGACATCAGTCTGCCGCAGTATATCTACGCGCTGTCGCGCAGATCCACGCACTCGCGCATAACCAAACCTCCCTGCGCGAGGCAGCCTTCAGCCTCAATCACGATGGGAGCGTGACGTGCCGCGGCATAACATGTCTACACAAGAGTCCACGGGAATAGATTCTTGTTTTTTTTTGCCAAGTTGTCAGTTCTTCCACGATGTGGCCTTGGGTCTGCGCGCGCAGACAGTCGCGCGGCAAGCATTATGCCTGAACTTCTACACAGGTCGTCGCTCATGCGTATGAGCGCCTCCATATGAGCGGCAATATGAGCGTAAAGTTCACCATGTTTGGGTCGAAACGCTGACCTGGAGAATGTAACATCATTGAAAGCACGACGGAACTTGGCTTGTGCGGATGGTTTGCCGCACGACGTCGTGGCCACGACGTTGCCCTGACCAGCATGTGGCTTGGCATGTAATGTCTGGGCGTCGCAGGCTGCTGAACAGCTTCGCGCACATCCGGTAGCGCCGACCACTGGTCAAAGCTTAAGCTTCCTATAGAGGACGTCACGACGAGCCTGATCTCCACAGCAGCGATAGCAGTTTACGTGAATTGCAGTTTGAGACAGCCTCGCGTGTAGATTGCAGGCTTTTGACGCAGCCGCGTCTGCCTGTTTCAGGCTGCATTTCAACGGGTAAAAACTACATCACGAGACGCATTCACTGAATGCCATAAACATGATCTCATGGACACCACCATGATTTGCGTATCGTGGGTCTGGAGGCGGTCTTCATCCTGTCTGGTGCTTGAATATGAGTGTGGCGCAGAGGGCGATCGGTACGTGCCGGAAAGCAGTGCGTACGAAAGAGTGAACGGCAGAAAACAAATACAACAAAAGAGTCGCATCCGAATAACCAGCCACCTACACGGCCGTGTGTGTTACAAGGACAAAGCAAGCGAGGCGAGTAGCACCGCAAGCAAGAAGCAGGGGAAACGCACACCACGCAGCAAGCCACACGAAGCGCACACCAAAACACCCACGCAACGGCAGCACCCGCGCCGGACACAGCGACACGGCCACACAACCACACACACGCCCATGCCCACACGCCCATCCCCACCCCACACGGCCGTGTGTAGGTGGCAGGTGTGTACACTACAACCACGCCGGGAACACAGTCCACTGCAGTGTACTCGTAATGTACTCGTCGAGCTCATCCTGCTGTTTGGCTGCGCAACGCCATCACGCACATGAAAATTCCAGTACTGTGCGCATCTATGCACTTTGCAATATCACTCTGTGCGTCCTCGTGGCCTGCTTACACAAGATCACCACGCGTGAGCGTGTACATCATGTGCGGCACGACGTCAGCGGTCTCACCGCTAACCCGTGCAGCTGTGCTTGTGATACGATTCCTTCATCAGACTGTTGTCCTGTCTGACAGGCGTGAACAGCACAGGCTTGTGGTGTCATCAGCGAGATGCCAAAAGCTTCACAACACTACAGCACTAAACCGGGCTCGGGAACAACTTCAGGAGTTTGTTGCAGTATCAGGTGTCAGGCGCGGTGACATTCACATAAAAAAAAATTATCCGCAACTTCCACTGCATGCAATTGGTATGGCATTGAGGACGCGACTCTTCACGGCTACATAGCTGACGCTTGCGAGACAAACGGCTACATTGCAACAACAGAACCATGACACAATGACCATGAGTAACATGAAACTTCACTGTCTGTTTCCCAAATCGTGCTGACTGAAGCCGTCATTGTGTGGAAATGCGCCTGACTGCCGCTGCGTGACTGCCGCTTCGTACGCGAGTGCAGTGCCATCTACCGATTCTTCCGACTACTGCAGATAATCGCATTGAGGCTTGCCTGACGTGACCCTTGCGGTAGGAGGTGTGAACTACGAGACGCAGAATACGACCGTTGCTGGTTTCAGCGTTGCCAACACACGGCCCATGAACACCGTTGCGCTATCGACAATGTAGTTGCAACATCGGCATATAGTGTGAGATTTTCGCTGTGTCCTGATATGCGGTGGCACACGCAGATGAACTTGCTGAACTTGCTGCTGTAAGGGGGGTCGGCACTCAGGCCTCATGCACGTCCAATTGAATCGCGAGCACCTCAGAGCGCTCCAGAACACAAGGAAAAGTCCTATAGACTCGCAATAACCTTCTGAATCGATTGTATGTAGTGTGGGCGAAACAGGTGAAAACGCCCAGCGAAACCGGGATTTTTTGACCAAAAAGCCCGTTTTGCCCAGCGACGCCTCAGATGGCCTCAAACGGTGCCCAGCGTATGCCCATCGTGCTCAGTGGGCAGAGAGCACTCGAAAAACACCATAATATGTTGCCCTGATGTTCAACTGGCTGCCACCTCGATCGATGTTCAACTGGCTGCCACCTCGATCGAAGTCGACTTGTGTCACCG
Organism: Ulva prolifera; assembly: GCA_023078555.1. NCBI lineage: Eukaryota > Viridiplantae > Chlorophyta > Ulvophyceae > Ulvales > Ulvaceae > Ulva > Ulva prolifera. The sequence continues at coordinate 6,498,618 of CM041198.1, read as the reverse complement.
TGCGGTGTTCGCGTCCGACTAGCGTCATGCATATGGCGGGCGTCCATACTACCGGGAAACATCCCATCGATTACCATGATTTCGACTAGCTTACCGGACTGTTGGCACATATGCAGCTGTCTTGTGTGGTGATCAAAGAGCAGGTGGGCGACGTGCTCCTTGCTGCGATGCTCAAAACATCGCAGCAGCTCCAGTGCTGTGAACTTCATCTTAAGATGGCATTGTTGTGAGACTACCCACGCTTTGGTGCCTGCCCATACGGTACTGAGTGAACCTCCGGGTCAGTCAGTGTAGCATGCTACACTGCATAGCAGTGCACCTTTGCACCTTAAGATCGAAGGGACAGCAGCACCACCGACCAGACATGTTCTTCAAAAGCGATCAGAATACAAATTTGAAATGTACATGCCTATCATCAGCATGGTCTGCAAGCAAACACCATTCTAAGTATGGAAGGCTTGCGTAGGCACGTCATTGTTCGCCTGAATCCACACCATCATGCAGTAGATCCACGCACAGTGTTACCAGAGACAGTCTGCCATGGTCCTTAAGACTCTGCCATGGTCCTAAACATGCCTGATCTGTTGACGAAGGCGATACACTGATTTCCAGTGGTACAGAGTCACACATGTATGCAACCAGGTCATCACAAATACGCTGGATGGAAGGACAAGTATCACACATGCTATCAGGACATGGCAATCTGGTGTGCTGTAGAACCTGTGCTTGGCTTTGTTGTGATCAACTGTTGACAACGCCCAGCGCTGTGGAGTACAAATTGCAGCAGCCAAGCTGCCCCCCAGCCACATCGGGCAAGCAACAGTCTCGCCAGACCCGGAAAGCCATGTCAACTATCTCCGGTAATTATTCTGTGCGTAGTAGCTCCTAACGACGCGGTCGATGGTGTCCAAGGGAAGCAAACATGGCAGAGCATGTACCAGTACCGCCCGCAGCAACACATAGACCATTTATAACGCATCAGGCTGCATTACAGGCATATAAGGGTGTTCTGAGGCCATTGGGCATGCTTCCGGTCCCGCTGGGCGCGTTCTCGCACTCGCTGGGCACAAAGGGGCTTTTCGCCCAGCCATGCACACGGATTTCGGGCCAAAGGTCCATTTCGCCCAGCGAGTTTAACAAAAGATACAGCAGCATTCAGAAGGTTATTGTGAGTCTATAGACGTTCCCAGCGATGTCTCGAGCGTTCTGAGCTGCTCGCGGTTCAATTGGACGTGCATGAGGCCTGAGTGCCGACGTCGACCCCCCTCTGCTGTAGAATGTCACGCGTGACTGGACAGTCTCTCTCTCACAACCCTCGGGCACTGCGGCCGTACGTATCACCGCAGGAAGTATCAGAACGCTGGCCTGGTCAGACACGCAGACCACCATACCCAGCGTTGCTGCTAAAGAGAGTTTGCGCCAGCGCCACACCCGCTGCATTGGTGTTCATGCATGCCAAAGCGTCAACCGCTCACCAGTCTGGAGGCAATCATCAATAGTGAGCCTGTGGAGATGAATGTCTTGAAGCACGTACGCTAGTTCCACACCAACTTACACAGCTGTCGCAACGCCGTTGTCATGCCAATGGATACATTCGGTGTAGCCATGACCGCACGTCCAAACAGAATGCAATCACCGCGACGTCGCCGGCAGAACGTGCGTCTGATCAGGAATGTTGAGCTTCTGCAATGCTGCGTTATCTTAATGCGTATCATCTTTGTTGGAGCGTCAGACGTGACTTTCAGACTGGACGGACACATGCCCTTAAGCTTGTTAGCATACAGCAGCCACAAGGACACCTGAGCGCTGCTGGAAATCTGGCTCCCAACATCATATTGAAGGTATGCTTATTTGGGCTTTATGCTGCGCCGCTGCGGGTAGTATTGCCGCGCACAGGCGTGTCCGAACTGTGCAACTATGGCCCTGATCGTTGTGACGCATAACCTTGTACAGTGCAATATGGCAACGGCTGGATCATTTTGATTACTTGAGTGAAACTTGTCAGTGTGATGTCATCGCTACAAATTAGCGCTGGACCAAAATTTGGGTCACACGTTCGGGCCGCTGGTGCCCGAACGTGTGACGGACGACAGCATTGCTTGCCGATTGAGCAACGGTGCGATGGCATTGCCGTACAAAGTAGCATTACTGCCAGACTCTGTATGATGGCATCTTGTATCGTATTATGCAGTGTCATTGGCGAATAAGACGTCTGGTCCTACGAACAGCATGTCGCGGCTGTTGCACAACACCATCCCAGATGCGCGCCCAGACCCACGGTCACAGTTGAAGATATAAATTTTCAAGCTGTGCACGTTATATGCGTTGGCTCAGCGGAACGTTTGCGGTGCACTGCCTCTGCGGTCTTCGTTCTTGACAAGGCAATCGTTCGCAGGTCCCAGGCAATTTCAAGAGCGACACTTCTCGTGAAGAACGAGCATTGACTCGATGCATGTCCACCACATCGATGGAAGGCAACTGCCTGGTGCGATCACTTTTAAGTGTCATCTGTATTGCATATGTGCTGTTTCGACTGCGCCACCAGCTGCCACGCTCAAGCTGATGGAAGCACGAGAAGCGACTGTATGTGTGTGTTTTCCGATGACGTTATTTCACCGGTTTTCAGCCAAACTCGGGGTGTTGGAATCTCGCATGGGGCGTGCGTCACGCGACACCACTGACCACACCGCCACGCCATGCACTCCACGAGATCAGTGTTGACAACTGGATTGCAGATTCGCGAAGCACGCAAAAAAGCTGCTGGTGAATGCATTCGATTTGTGAGACTGAGTGCACAGCAACTTTCAGCACCGAAAGTGGTGAAGCACACGCATGTTCGGGCTCGATAGCACACGCAGAATAGCTGTTGGAGCTGGTGTGCAAGGATTGAGGCTCAGATTCGAACAGGTGATCACTTGAGGTATATGTGAAGTGCTGATCGGGCGGATTTTGGTCGAGCTGCATGTTGGTTGTTTGGCCTTGAGGCTGCGAATTTTCACAACACAACATCAGTGGTAATGCACTCTGGGGTGTCACAGTGGCCTGCCGCAAACATCCTTGCACTGAGAATTGAAAAAGTCAGTTTTTGGGCATATTTGGAGGTGGACAGTACAACACATGGATCCCACCTGCCACATAATTTACATGTGCTACTCATACAAGTGCCAGGCAAGCCAGCAAGCTGCTGGAATTGGGGGCTGGCATGGCGGGCTCGCTCGGCCTCACTCTGCTGAGTCATGCCAAACCTGGATGTGAACACAACGAGTTTGGCAGAAAACCAGAGAAACTGGACAGGCAGGCTGGTGGCTTAAGGGGCACCTCACTGCAATCGACGAGCATTGAGCCAGCGTATCGAAATGACATGCGATCAGGCCCAGTCTTTACCAGGGAACCGCCCACCATGTCCCTTAACTTGATAGTTGTGCAGCTCGGCGATACCAGTATTCGGGTCAGGTGGCACTAGTAGCACTGAGTTGTCCTTACAGCAGCACCACGCGATCCTCACGTATGGACGGCCGAATATCATCCTTATGACGTCCATGCGGCTTACATGAGCCTTATGGGCGACAGGGCTGAAGCATAACGTCCGTAAGGACACACTATGTGGTCATAAAGTGTAGGACCAGACTGGGCTGGAATTTGGACACATGTTGCTACTTTGTAAGGACCCAAAAGTGCCCAGCTTGTGGCAGGAACATTGGGAAGCTGTGCACTGTCACGTGAGGACATACTGAGGAGCTGGTCAGGCTCACGTGGCGACCGTCGTATACGCCGTAGTTGTGATCACGGAGTATGTACATGTAGTACTATAGTTATTGTATACCGTGGTGGCAATGCAATCTGTCATAAAGTGCTCACCTACGTGGTTGGACAGCGATGGGGACAGGCGAGGTGAGTCTGAAGTGTCACAACTGGTCACAGCCCCAACAGAATTTTTAATTGCACTTGACATCATACAAGGATCTATCGTGGAGCCGCGTGTCAGAAAGCAGTGATGTCTGCAGGACTCCACTGATGCACAGCAAGCACTCAAGTAGCATCAGCAGGACAGCATGGGAAGCACGTTGAACATCTGCTAGTCCGACCTGACGTTCTTGTTCTGACTGGTCACTTCTCACGAACGAGTCCGCGCTCCTGGCTCGGTGATTTGCAGCCCATACCTACGGCGTGTTGTACAGCGCTGCAGTATCGTGCACGTCAAGACGCTGGCAGCATCGTTCAACAAGCATTTGCAGACTGCTTCATTATTAGCACTGTGTGCAGAGCATGCCATGAAATGTGATCGGACGATTTCTGCGCCCATAATGTTGATGCTGTCCGAACGCTGCGCAGTGCAAGGCGCTTGACTGCGAGACCAGAAGCTTGCGCGTCGCTGTCTAGGCTTGTTCATGAGGCGAAGTATGCTCGCAATGGGTTTCGTGTGCCTTTTGGTGGGCGGCTGTTGTGAGATATCTCTCACACTAGCGCATGCTGGCACAATTAACACCTTTTCTTATATGCACAGCGGCTTGTCCAGCCATGTGGACGGTCGCACACGCATAGCTTTTGAATTACCGATCGAGTTGTACATTGTATGATCACACGTACGCTCAGTAGGCTTACGTGCCTGCACTCGCCACGTGTGACTGCACGCGTCCACCAGCCTTACGTGCACATTGCATCAGCACTGTGTACAGCCTTCTCCCGGCACAATGTGTCCCGTCATAGGCTTATTATGGCTTTATGCGGCTAGCCGAATCGTTACTGCACATAGTACGTCTTACTGGGTGCATTACCGCCGTTACACAGGGTCCGCCCGGCGGGCTCCAGGGTTGGCATGCACGATAATATCTGTACAGCCACCCAGAGCTGCCCACGATTTACGTGCGCTGCCTTGCTTACACTCATCTCAGGCTCTGTGAGCCACAATTTAAGATCTCCCGCGCTTATGCGGGATCTGGGATCAGTGTGGCAGTTATGCGGCACGATTCGGCGAGGCCAGCTTTGACAGGGGGATTGACCTGGGCGCATACACCTCGGTATTTATACCGAGCGCTTGCTGGGACCAGACACGCTTTACAGTAGTCTGGTTGGGGCGCCTTCCATTCCTGCACTGGCACGTCGCATCCCTGCGTGTGAGTGTACCCCTGCTCTGTTTGTGCCTATACAGCCCTCGTGCTGCGGCAATCTTGGCCCATCACCGTTTCTACTTACTGCCATCGAGGTCTGTTACCCAAGACCAGACCAATAGGTCTCAACAGGTATCGGTGACTGGAGGACGACGTCACAATGGGCGACACCGCGATTACGTGGGAAACAGCTCGCGACTCGCTGGTCTCTCCGTCTGAGTGCAATTATTCGCTTGACCAATCCCAGAATCCGGGGCTGTCTGCGTTTCCCCAGTCGGATTTGGATTATATCAGGCGGCTGTTCAGTATGTTGTCGTGCGGATATGTATCGGAAGTCTGGGCTTGTCATCTCTCGGGAGCAAGGGTTGCGATATGATGCGGGCCTGGAGGACGCGATCCTGCCGGACTGAGTTGTGAGTGCGGTTGTAGTGTTCGTGTGTGTGTGGGTGTATGTTGCATTTGATTCGGATGAGATTCGGTTTCAGTGTTTGTTTTCTCCCGTTCACTCTTTTGTAAAATACATGTTGTCGTTGTTACAGTCGTTGTTAGTGGCGAGCGCGGCCGAGTTTGACAAATCTGCGTTCCAGACTGTGAGTAGAGACGCGCGTCAACTGTTCGTCGAGTCTGCCCTGTCTGCTGATGAAGTGCCATTCCAGCCACTTGAGCGTAAGCAGTCGGTTGAGGTGCTCAAGCGTGCATTGAAGCCGGCTACGGCGTTTACATGCGGCACGGAGTGGGGCCCTTGCGCTGGCCCGGTGCGTGATCTGCTCAGCCCGGCCGCTATGACCCTTATGGTCTGGCTAGGCCCGAAGTTTGCCCAGCCGTTGCTGGATATGGCCTATGCGTTTGCTTCTGATTACAAGAGCTTTGCGCTGGCGTTTCTGTCTTGTCCCGTCAAGAATGACCACTTAGGGTTGCTGGGCGCAAAGGAGAGGACCTTGAAGCTCCGAACCTCGTCTGCCGTGACCAGCCACGGAGCAGCCATTGTTAGCTTGGCCAAGGCGGCCGAGCCTATCATTCATGACATTACTCACGCAGTCTGGCACGCGTTTACAAGTGCAAAGTATTGTGTTAAGAACGTGTCCGAGCTGTTTCCCACGGCGCACGTATCCGAGATTACCAAGGCTGAGGCGCTTCAGTACCGAGATATATATTACAAAAGAGTGAACGGGAGAAAACAAATACTGAAACCGAATCTCAGCCGAATCAACTGCAACATACACTCACACACACACGAACACTACAACCGCACTCACAACTCAGTCCGGCAGGATCGCGTCCTCCAGGCCCGCATCATATCGCTTCAGTACCGAGATTGCTCGGCCAGCGTCGCAGCGCAGGTGCAGACCGTCTTACCCATTACATCATCTCTGCCAGAATGCAACCCAAATTTTGCAGACGATCAGTCTCACAATTGGTTTCGTAGCGCACAGTATACGTTTTCAGCCATTAAAATGCCCACAGCCGCCGCTCTACGCGGTGACCCTTTGTCAGAGCTGCGGTGGCACAAGTTTCAGAGTGACGTTTTGCATGCGCGTTCGAATTGTCGACAGCTTTCTGAGCGCCAGGTTATTCAACACATCACGACCACATTTTCACGCACTGACCAGCATTTCTCGGCAGCGCAAGAGGCCGCTCTGAATCCGTCGTGCACGCTTAGACAGTGGCTTGAGGTCATACGTGATTTTTACTTTACAAGTGGCCAATTTAGGCATAACATTGAATTGGCATGGCAACGTTATGATGCCGCTGAGTCTGTCGATTTCAATGAGCTTATTCATCATATTAAAACTTATTACAGATTAATTTTCCTGGATTATGCACACATGCAAGGCAAGCAAAGCCTCCTGGATTTTGCATGCATATTGTTTACGAAGCTCCAGCACCTCATGCAGCCTGTGTGCACATCGGCGTTGGCTGGTACTCTGCGCATGTTTATGCCATTGTCTACTCTGTTGGAGAAATTTAATGTAGAGCTTAAACCTGCGATCGGCGGTTGTGCACAGAGCGCGGACGCGACTGCTGTTCACTTTATCACATGGTCCGTCACGCAGCTACAACAAGTGCGTGAGTCAGCAAACACAGTTAAGCGCTTTGCTGGTGACACACCGGATTATAATATTGATTATGCCATGTTGCACTCAAAGCGCAAACCGCAGCCACATACCCCCGGTGACACCAGGTTACAGGCGGCGGCTGCTGTATTACCCGGCCCTCCTCTTCATCGCGACACTGGTGTGCAGCCAGGCCGTGGGGGCCAGCCAAAGGCGGCTAGAGCGGCACACTTCCCGGGGCTTAAGGAGGTGGCCAACTCCACAGAAGAGGCGGTCGTTAGGCCGTGGGTCGAGGACTTCTGCAGAAATGCGGCGGCACCACAGGATTTGCGCAAGGCACTGAGCCTAGAATTACAGGGTGGCCCCACTTCTGTTCATGGTGCCTTGGCGAGGGCGACCACCCCCTTACCGCCGGGCGTGCAGGCCACATTTGTTTATTGTGCCACCATGATGTTGCGCATGTACTACCTGTACCCCTTTAAGCAATGCTACCTCTGCCCATCTGCGAGGCAGAACCCGCAGGCGGGGTTACACCAGCTCAGCCATTGCGCCGCCTTCTTATCAGCCGTGCCACGGGACGCCCGCGAGGCATTCTTCGTGGAGGAATTCAACAAGCAGCGGGCTCTTACTCCGATGCCCCCGCAGTACACCAGCCCCCCAGCCCGGCGTCGAGATGGCAAGAGGGACCGGTATGATCCCATCCGCAAAGGGACTGGCAATCACCCCAAGCGGACACGCAATGATCAGCCACAGCAACATGTCCGCTGAGACGAAGGCAAGCCTCCCATTGCGTGCCCACAATGGGCGGCAGCGCCACATGTACTGGCACCTCATTTATCTCCACCACATGCAACTTGTTTTGATTCGTCCTTCATGTCAGGCTCGGCATCGTTATTTGACCTGCACAAACTCAATGAGAACATTGTGGTTACACTGCCTTGCACTGCCGAAGCGCAAGTGGCCATTCGGCACATACACACCATTGATATGCATCAGCACAAAATCACGGTGGTAGTGCCCGCTCGTATCTTTGAGTCTTCCACCTTTATACCGTTCCTAAGACAACACACGCAGACACGGGTGGATGAGGCACGCAACTTATTGCAATTCATATCCGGCGCTCCCGTCCCCGGGCACCAGAAATACCATGTGTGCACAATGGTGAGCAACCAGCGATTATCAATATTACCATCGAAGAAGGCGGCGGTATCTGTCCAACCAGCAGCCTTTGTAGATTTGGTGTGCACAATGCCGGCTCGCATTCATGGCCACTTTGCCCAAGCACTGGTCGACACGGCAGCAAATCATAGCATGGTAACGCGCGGATTCTTGGATCGCCATAGCATTGCATACACTGCTTCGCAGAGTGTCACGGTCGGAATCTCCGGATCTGAGGCATCATGCTTGGGCAAGGTTGTTCTAAATACGCGAGTTGGGCGCCGTGTTATTAGTGTGAAATTTACTGTGGTGGACTCGCTACCCGCGGCCACCGGATCATATCAGCCGAACGAGGCCTTGTTCGCTTTGGATGTCATATCTGCAGTCGACATGTCCATCACATTCAAACACCCGCGCATTGTCGTATATGTACCCCCGCTGCGGAGCGGGCGTCGTAAGAAAGACAAACCCTACTTCCATATTATCCATGCTGGTCATTCGAAATTTACAAGTGAGTCTAGCACACAAGATGATTTTATGTGTTCGCAGCGTGAGCTGAAAGCATTAACTAGCAAGGCCAAACATGGCCAGCAACCCTTATATGTGGCTCATATTAGGCCCACAGTCGCGACATCCCCGATCTGTTGTGCTGGCACAAAGAAGAAAGGCTATTTGTCAGAGCAGGTTGCTCCCGCTCATGTCCCGCAAGACACATCGAACATTCCTGCCTGCATTAAGTCGGTTGTTGACAAACATAAAGGCGAGGGCGGCACTTTAGGCCCTCCCCCGCCGAACACGTCTGCGTCCGGTTTTGAAATGGATATTGATTTGTTGCCGGGCACCCGCCCGAGGGCCGCACGCCAGTATAGACTCACACCCCGCGAGACTCTGGAGTTAGAAAAGCAGCTCAATCACTTGCTTACCATGGGCTGGGTGCAGCCCTCTGTATCTCCATGGGCGAGTTGTGTTCTATTTGCACCCAAGCCTGGGGGCAAGCTTCGCCTTTGCATTGATTACAGGTATCTGAATGAACACACTGTTAAAAATACCTACCCGTTACCACGCATTGACACGCTGTTAGACCAATTACAAGGACATAAATTTTTCTCAGCACTTGATTTGCATTCGGGTTACCATCAAATCCGGTTGTCGTCAAAGGCGGGACCTAAGACTGCTTTTCGAACACCCGACGGTTTGTATGAATGGAAAGTCATGCCTTTTGGTCTGTCAAATGCCCCTTCAGTGTTTCAGCAAGCAATGCACGTTGTTCTAAAGGGGCTCATAGGAAAAATCTGTTTGGCCTACCTTGATGACATTGTCGTATTAGCACGTTCTGAGGAAGAACACGCCAAACACCTTGACCTTGTGTTAACCAGATTGGCTGAACACAAGTTTTACTGCAATATAGACAAGTGTCAATTTGCCTTGCAAGAAATTAAATACTTAGGGCATGTTGTCACTGCCGACACGGTCCAACCTGATCCATACAAAGTTCAAGTGCTGCAAGATTGGCCGGTAGCAGACTTGCAAAAGTCCACCAACAATATTCGGTCGTTCCTGGGCTTAGCCGGATACTTTAGGAGATTTGTTCCAAAATTTCCAACCCTAGCTGCACCCTTGCTCCAGCGCATTAGCTCCAAGGAAAGCATCCCCTGGACGAAGCAATGTGATGCAGCATTTGTGAACATAAAAAATGCACTGGTCAATGCTACAGTTATGCGGCACCCGGACCTTAACAAACCATTTCACATTTACACGGACGCATCGGACTATGCTTACGGAGCTGTACTTACCCAGCAACATGAGGACACACTTTGTCCTGTTGCTTGGATAGGCCGCAAGATGAATAGAGCCGAGGAAAATTATTATACTCTTGAAAAAGAGCTGGGGGCAATTGTATTTGCATACAGGCAGTGGCGATGTTATTTGGAAAATAATCATACGGTTTTTATTCATTCAGACCACAACCCCCTTCGGTTTTTACAGACTCAGAAAAAGCTGTCGGGCAAACATGCCCGCTGGCTCGAGTCATTATCACGCATTGACTGGAAAATAACTTATATTCCGGGTGACAAGAATGTTGTGGCTGATGCTGTTAGTCGTGCCACACACTGGCCTACAACGGAAGTTGTGCTGCATGATGGTCATACTTTGGCCGCTGAACGGCCGCATGAACCTTACAGAGCGTTGGCGCTGACCAGCCTTCTAGTACGCAGGTCGCCTGGCCAGGCGCCGGCCTTGTCGGAGGGTTTTCCACCGCTGGCATTATCACAGCCACCCTCACGTGGCACGGTCATTATGGACTCCCCCCGGGGTTCCCCATCGGCATGGCATACTGCCGACAGACCGGCCGCCACGACTTTATTTTCCCCCAGGACACAGGATCGTCAGGACCTGCGCCGGGCGCTGGGGCTGCTCAACCCAAGCAACCCCGCTTACCCGGTAATCCGGGACATGTTACGGCAGGCAACTGCCACCCCCACGGCCACCATCAGGGGTCCCCCTCAGCCGCTGCCCCCTCTCCAGGCGGCAGCGTCCTCTCAGCCGGTCAAGCCGTCCTCCAGTCGCCGGGCAGCACCGTCTCGTCAGCAGCCCAACACCTCAGCTTCCCTCAGCCCGCGGCCGAAGGTCGTGAACTTGGCGAGCAGCCCGACCCCAAGCAGCGTGAGCTCCGAGCTGCCCTCAGAGGTGATTGACCTCGAGGGCATTGATCTGGACCCCCAGACGTTCCAGGAGATCGGTGCGGACCTGAATTCGCAGCACAACCAACACCTTACTCTTGATGTTGCAATAGACTCATTCTGGGAACGCTTGCGTCAGGGATATGCTCATGACCCCGCATTCCGTGCACCTCCACACAAGTATAGGTTCGACAAACATCTCCAAGCATATTTATGGGGCCACAAGCTAGTGATTCCGGACCATGATGGACTGCGAAAACAGATTTTGTTGTGGCATCATGTACACCCGTGGCATGCACACATGGGAGTTCATCGCACACAAGCACTCATTATGGACACATTCTATTGGCCTGACATTAGCACGGACATTAAATCATTCATTTCACAATGTCATTCATGTCAGATAATGAAATCTCCGGGCTGTTCTGATAGCACTTTATCCCCGCTACCTGTCCCCACAGCGTGCTGGCGGGTGGTGAGCTTGGATATGATCACTCACTTACCGCGCACTGCCTCTGGGTATGACTGTATCGTTGTTTTTGTGGACCAGTTCTCCAAGATGGTCCGGCTTATACCTACGCTGAGCACACTCGATGGTCCGGGTTTTGCTCAGTTGTTTTTCCAACACATCTATCCACACTATGGTCTGCCTTTGGGCATATGCAGCGATAGGGGCGTGCAGTGGAATAACAAGTTTTTCAAATCTGTCTGCGAGCACATGGGCATTCAACTCCGTTTGACGTTTTCATATCACCCTAGAGCCAACGGCCAAGTGGAGCGGCTCAACAGAGTCATTGAGGAGGCGCTCAGACACTTTGTCGGCCCCGCACACGACGATTGGGACTCGTTCCTGCCGCATGTTGAATTCAGCATTAACAGTTCAAAGAGCGAAAGCACCGGCTGCAGCCCCTTCCAACTCAACCGCATTACACCGCCACTGTCACCTACCGCGTTAGCATTTGGCTTGCCACAAACACGCCGTGTGCATACATCTATTTTGCACAGAATGTATTATCATTTGGCCAAGCAAGCACTCTCAGAGGCCAAACAAAGCATGTGGTCTTCCACAGTTCACAATGAGCACTCGCAGCACTTCCAAGTAGGCAAAGATGTGCTGCTGTCATTGTCCAAGCTTGCGTTGCATCACCCGGCGCTTAGACGTAAATTCACTGCCAGGTGGGCTGGCCCTTGTCGCATCTTGGCCTTGATTGGGACAAGGGCTGCGCGGCTGCAACTACCTGCTACATTGCGAGAACTAAGGATTCATGATGTATTCCATTTCTCGTGCCTTAAACCTTATGTTGATGCTCATTTTCATGAGTGTAGCACCTGCCCTGCGACGGGCCCAGATACGGACGCTGACAATGTCTTCGAAGTCGAGGCCGTCTTAGATTATAGGCGCACGCACACGCCGATGGCACAATCACATGACACGGGGCCCCTTAAAGGTCCGCATTATCTTGTCCGGTGGAAAGGATACTCTTCTCAACACGACCTCTGGTTGCCTGTGGGTGAGTTGGATAATTGTTTAGACAAGGTCGCGGATTACCTATTTCAAAATGCGTCCGCGAAACAACGCGAGGTGATGATTGCACAATTCCCGCGCGGTGCACGCGCACGGCTGGCACACCTCTTACAGCGTGCGCATAGTACACGTGGCGTGGACACTGCACCGGCCACAATGTCGAGGCCACCGCGCTTAGTGCCGAGGACGCGCCGCAAATCAACGCGCTTGCGTAAATCCAAGCCGACACTTGTTGCAGCAGTTTCCAGCCAACAATTCTGCTCATGTTGTGCTGCGAGCCTATGCTAGGCCATTGCTGTGCCCTGCTATTTGTTGAAGGGGACGCCTGGATCCATATAGCACTTACCTGGGCGTTACCGGTCATGAGGAGTTGGGTCCGACGCAGGATATTCTTGACCGTATCCTGCCCGCTCCGCCGATACTTCTCGGTCTTAGGTCCATGTGCACGATCACATCGGAACCACTTATGCCATCCCTGCAGCACTCGTCATGCTGGGCACGGTCATTCACCGGGTTGGAACCTCGGCATGGTAGCACCTAGTCGCCATAGAGCGTGTTACACTACCTGAATGCACCAGTTACATCCTTGATAGGCACTTATGGGATTATATTCTTGTGAATGTGAGCCGGTGTTGCCGCGCATTACACATGCCGTTCACACTGTTGCGCACGTGCAACCTTTGTGGGATTTGCCACCTTCTCTGACTTACGGCTGCTATGCAGTGGCATCCTTACCTTCCGCGTCGGAGGGCTCTGCCTTGACCAGCTCCAAGATTAAGCGGTTGCTGGTTAACGTTCAGAAGTTTATGAATGATGTGTCCAAGACCCCCACCTCCGGCGTTAGCGGGGATGAATTTAGGGCCAAGCTTGTCGCTATTGTGCGGGCTGAGCGGTCTGCTGTCACGGCCGCCCGCGCCCGTGAGCGTAGCTTGCATGAATTTATTGAGCTGGTCACCCACTCACACGGCCGTGTGTTGGGCCATTATCTGGATGATCTGGTGATGTCCTTCTCGGACCTTATGTAACCCGTTTGCTGGGCAGACGCGGCACCGGCTCTTGTTACAAAGCCCCGGTCTCGCCCCCACCTCGTGGGCCCTTACTGTGCTTACGCCTTGCGTTGTGTGCTTCGCGCCAGTGGCACTGCCGTGTTCATAGCGTCGCTGCGCTTGTGATGTGGTATTCTGCCACCATTTGCGTGCTTCGCTTCCGGAGCTTCGCTCCTCTGTTAAGGGGGGAGGTGTTGTGAGATATCTCTCACACTAGCGCATGCTGGCACAATTAACACCTTTTCTTATATGCACAGCGGCTTGTCCAGCCATGTGGACGGTCGCACACGCATAGCTTTTGAATTACCGATCGAGTTGTACATTGTATGATCACACGTACGCTCAGTAGGCTTACGTGCCTGCACTCGCCACGTGTGACTGCACGCGTCCACCAGCCTTACGTGCACATTGCATCAGCACTGTGTACAGCCTTCTCCCGGCACAATGTGTCCCGTCATAGGCTTATTATGGCTTTATGCGGCTAGCCGAATCGTTACTGCACATAGTACGTCTTACTGGGTGCATTACCGCCGTTACACAGGGTCCGCCCGGCGGGCTCCAGGGTTGGCATGCACGATAATATCTGTACAGCCACCCAGAGCTGCCCACGAATTACGTGCGCTGCCTTGCTTACACTCATCTCAGGCTCTGTGAGCCACAATTTAAGATCTCCCGCGCTTATGCGGGATCTGGGATCAGTGTGGCAGTTATGCGGCACGATTCGGCGAGGCCAGCTTTGACAGGGGGATTGACCTGGGCGCATACACCTCGGTATTTATACCGAGCGCTTGCTGGGACCAGACACGCTTTACAGTAGTCTGGTTGGGGCGCCTTCCATTCCTGCACTGGCACGTCGCATCCCTGCGTGTGAGTGTACCCCTGCTCTGTTTGTGCCTATACAGCCCTCGTGCTGCGGCAATCTTGGCCCATCACCGTTTCTACTTACTGCCATCGAGGTCTGTTACCCAAGACCAGACCAATAGGTCTCAACAGCGGCAGACGTGCCTGCGCCATGGGGGAAGCCCGTCGCCACCGCGCTTCGCGGGAGTGGCGCAGTGCCGCATGAACAATGAGGTGATACAGCGCGAACAACCACATAAAGCAGCGAACGCATGCAAGTCTGATGAATCGTGTAGGGCATATCGTACATTCAGCAAGGTGTAGGTAGGCACGCGTAATGCTGTGGAATACCCGCGCGGGTGGCACAGTTGGCAGCGATCGAACCAGCGTATGTCTTGGACCGGATCGATTGTGATTCCGCAGTCAGCACATAGTTCTTGATCCAGTGAGGGGCGCAATCGCGAGTGCCGTGTTGCTTTCAGTTCGCGGTGCTCTTGTTAACAGCAGCCGAAGGGACTCAACCCCGAGGCCCGGGCCGCAACGATCCGCTGCCCTGTGTATACCTGAGGTACGAAATTATCGAAGACTGATCGTATTTTTCTTTGTGATGGCAGTGCACAGGCGTCTAGATCAGGTATTCGACGGTGATGCGCGACTGCACACGCTAAACACATCACATCACCGGTAGACGTCTGATTCTGCAGCGCGACATCCTTTTGTTTGCTATTTTGCAATCTTTTGTCAGCAGTCCAGCAAGGGTAGCCGATTCCAGTGAGAAGCAACGCTGTAGTTGCTGGTCAGCGCATAGGTCCTAGCACATATGCATCCAACGCAGACCCGCATTCACAAGGAGGTGAAACACTGACTTATGGTTTCAGTCGGGTCCATGCAACTAAGTAATAGCGTCTGAGGGTTTCACTCGATCTCTCTCGAGGCACTGTCAGTCTCGCCCCACTATGCAATCAGTTGCAGCTTACCCACTGCGCTTGCACACGGATTCAGGACATGCGGATATCAAGTATTTTTGCTTGGGCTAGTTGTGAGGCATTGTCGGCTCGTAATTTTTACATTGCAGTGTGCTTTGAGCTTTGTGCTTGCGGTGTCCTGCATGCTGTGAAACACTGTGGATCGAGCGCTTCTGCTTCAACTACATGAGTTTCTTGCAATAAGTGTGTGTGCATAATGAGGCATATGGGTGCAGATCTTGCCCGGGTACGCTACAGAGATGGCTTGCCAGGAGCTGAAGACACATCATTCAATTGCAGTTCACCAGCGTTTTTTTATTCAGCCTCTAGCACCGGCATGCCAGAGCGGGCTGAGTGCATAACAGAGAGATCGATTGCAGTGTGCTGCAGTGAACAGCAGCGGTGCATGGTAAGCAGCGCTACTCGAAGACAGCTTGTCATGTGGCTGCTTCAGCACAACCAAGTGTGGCCATGCTGAAGGGTGTGGCACGCACACGCTTGACTTCTGTGGCCTGCGGGCCACAGGCAGCAAGGCATCAAGGTAGTGCAGTGAGCAGCGCTGCTTAGGGAAAGACTGCCTGTCATGCCGCTTCAGCATAGCCACATGTGGTCATGCTGAAGGGCATGACACGTACACGCTTCCCCTATAGCTAGGTGGCCTGCTGGCCACAACCAATCAGCCAATGAACCAGCCATTGCATGTTGCAACTGCATCATGTGGTGACGATTGCACACTACACACGCATACACCAAACACAGACACTACATGATCCTAAAACTGTCATTACGGATGTTTGCTAGGTCTCCTAATGTGGTCCTCATCTGTAAGGACTATACTTGTTAGGACATCCTACCTGTTAGGACGGAACCCTATCTTTCCAAACATGTGCCAAACCAATCCTTATGTAAGGATTTTAAGCATGCCACAAATCCTTGCGCTGTCCTTACATCAGCCTAGCTAAGGCCTAACAACGCGTATAAGGACACTGTATGGCTGAAGTGAGGCTGCTGTAAGGACATTTCGGTGCTACTAGTGTGGCTTCTCCGGAGTGAACCACGTTCCAGACGGCGTGGCGACGATCTGTGCGGTGACCTAGGTGCGCTTGATCATCTATGATAGCATTTGCAACCGCGTCTTGATCATGGCTACGGCCTGCTGCTGTTGACTTGTGCATGTGGCAGCAGCTCATGCCTGCAATGCTGTTGGCACAAGTCACAGCATTCATCAGCTCTGCTCCTTGCTGCTCACATGACTACACTTGCAGCTACACAGTCTCATTTTCTGTGGGCCACTATGTGGCAGCATGCTGCTGTTGACTTGTGCATGTGGCAGCAGCTCATGCTTGCAATGCTGTTGGCACAAGCCACAGCATTCATGAGCTCTGCTCCTTGCTGCTCACATGACTAGCATCACTGTGCAGGTATGTCTTACAGATGCAAGCAGAGAGGCTGAAGCAGGCCCTTTCTGGCAGAGTAGTCCCAAAGGGAGTAGGTATACTATACTAGTAGTCCCAGCTTTGTCTGCCGATGGGTGTGTAGATGGCAAAGTGTGTTATCTAGGCAAGTGGAGGCCAGGTAGACGACAGCCTAGTGGCTGCCCTCTTCATGGGCCTGGTTGTAAACATACTCAACATGATGAAATATGTCGTTGCGTGGCCGAGATAGTGTATGCAATGTCCTGATGCTTGCATGCTTCCAGAGTTCCCCATAGGCTTCATGCGTAGGAGTGCTAGTGGCACGTATGCACCTGGCCCCTCACACCGAGTAGATTTGCTTGTGGTGATAGGTAATATGAATATAATAGCAGTGGAAGTGGATGGCAGTAGCCACTGCCATCCACTGCTCGAGCAGCTGTTCATGCAACATCTCAAAATTCTCGTATGCCTTCACCCGCCCACGATTTTTGGGAAGCTCGCCAGTCATGATTGCTGGAACAATGTCTTCTTCTCTCATGCCCCGAGCGAACATGACTACCCCTAACATGTGCTGCATCTCGCACAACCTGAAGCGGGGGCGTTCGGCCTCGGCCTCATTGGTGGCACCTGCAACAGGAAAAAGAATGGCCCCATCTAGATCTAAAAGGTTCTAACTATTACCTCGTGCAGTGGCGTGCACTTTAGCGTCCGCATACCATCCATCCCGAATAGTAACACCGGGCGGTGCCAAGCGAGATCAGAGAATGCGAGAGCCACGCTCAAAAGGCAAATTAAGTAACAAATAGGACCCATACTGACCGTTAGAACATGGAATGGGGACAGTGAGGGTGCGTGCGATGTTAGATATTACACTGGCCGGCACTCCACCGGTTTTCAGCCAAACTCGGGGTGTTGGAATCTCGCATGGGGCGTGCGTCACGCGACACCACTGACCACACCGCCACGCCATGCACTCCACGAGATCAGTGTTGACAACTGGATTGCAGATTCGCGAAGCACGCAAAAAAGCTGCTGGTGAATGCATTCGATGTGTGAGACTGAGTGCACAGCAACTTTCAGCACCGAAAGTGGTGAAGCACACGCATGTTCGGGCTCGATAGCACACGCAGAATAGCTGTTGGAGCTGGTGTGCAAGGATTGAGGCTCAGATTCGAACAGGTGATCACTTGAGGTATATGTGAAGTGCTGATCGGTCGGATTTTGGTCGAGCTGCATGTTGGTTGTTTGGCCTTGAGGCTGCGAATTTTCACAACACAACATCAGTGGTAATGCACTCTGGGGTGTCACAGTGGCCTGCCGCAAACATCCTTGCACTGAGAATTGAAAAAGTCAGTTTTTGGGCATATTTGGAGGCCTCCTAGGTGGACAGCATATTTGGAGGCCTCCTAGGTGGACAGCACCACACATGGATCCCACCTGCCACATAATTTACATGTGCTACTCATACAAGTGCCAGGCAAGCCAGCAAGCTGCTGGAATTGGGGGCTGGCATGGCGGGCTCGCTCGGCCTCACTCTGCTGAGTCATGCCAAACCTGGATGTGAACACATCGAGTTTGGCAGAAAACCAGAGATTTGTCACGGGATGCAACTGCGACCCATGATCCTGGACTGCACTTTCGTTGCGAACACAAACCCCAACTTGCTCCGCATTTTTTTACCCGTTGCCTAGCTAGTCTATACTTCTCCTTATTTTCGGTCGAGACTGGTGGCCTGCATGTGCCATCTTCCATGCAGATGCCGCTTAGGCTGTACCGCTAGCACGCATGCATGCAGCATAGGTGACCACCCAGGCGGATGCCGCTTGGGCTGCAACCACTAGCACGCATGCATGCAGCATAGGTGACCACCCAGGCGGATGCCGCTTGGGCTGCAACCGTTAGCACGCATGCCTGCATCATAGGTGACCACCCAGGCGGATGGCGCTTGGGCTATAACCGCTAGCACGCATGCATGCTACATAGGTGACCACCCAGGCGGATGCCGCTTGGGCTGCAACCGCTAGCACGCATGCATGCTACATAGGTGACCACCCAGGCGGATGCCGCTTGGGCTGCAACCGCTAGCACGCATGCATGCTACATAGGTGACCACCCAGGCGGATGGCGCTTGGGCTATAACCGCTAGCACGCATGCATGCTACATAGGTGACCACCCAGGCGGATGCCGCTTGGGCTGCAACCGCTAGCACGCATGCATGCTACATAGGTGACCACCCAGGCGGATGCCGCATAGGCTGCACTAGGCGCATGCATGCATGTTCCAGGATCTCTTCCCACATAAAGCAGTTGAGATGTGCAGGTCCCACAACTTATCCAAGGGCCAGTTTACTTCTGGATCTGTGATGCAGCTCTGATGAGTGTGACCATTGTGATCACGAATGAAGCCATCATATACCATGACACAAACCATGTGGCTGCCACATGCAGCACGAGTGTGTATCAGACTCTAGGGACAAGGCATGTACGGTACAGACACAGCCTCGTGTGCGGCGGGTGCAGTGAGCAGGGCCACGCAGACGGGCGGTGTGCCATGCGCCTGCAGCAAGGCCACGAGTGGCTTTGCTGTTGGGCATGGCATACCGCCCGCTCTGGGCGGACTGCTGGCCACCAAGATGCAGCCTGCAGTCACGTACATGACGGTGCATACCCCCCACAACTAGGGGTACTGCCAGGGCAAGCACACTTACACAAATGCACATGGTGCTATTCAAACTCGCACCGCTGGCGCCGAAAATACAAAAAGTTGTACGTCTCGTGAAAAACAAACTCGCTCATATCGAAAACCTTCCGCTCATGTATATGCGGAAAATGGGGGGGTAAATAAGAGCCTGCGTAAGCGACCGTGCATGAGCGTGGACGCTTGTAATTATGAGTGGCATATGAGCGACGACCCGTGTAGACGAACAGCCCTACACTTGTTGTACAACTAGTAGTACTGTAGTAGAGTGAACGGGAGAAGACAGCCCGAGCCCAGTGGCTGGCTCGGTGCCTTTCGAGGGACTCATAATTGCTATCCACTGGACGTACTTGTACATGTTCCTGGCACACACAACAATGGACGCGTCCCTGAACAGCTATATATCTCAAGATATACGAGGTTCTTCGCGTGGGCCCAGCTGGAGCCGAGGACACGCAGGGATGCGATCGCGCATAGCTGCAAAGCGCGCCTCGCGCACGGTGTCGGTGGTTCTGCTACTAGTACTGTGCTTCGATGTGGCTTTGGGGGAAGTCGCACAAGCACCCGTAGGATCAGCAGCTTCGATCTCGCGAGATACACCGTTCTCGATACGTGCGCCCCTGCACGCATGTGCCTGTGAGTCTGCGTTTCTTTTGGAACCGTGACGACATGCTCGAGTCTCTGTCCATGTATATGTGCCCAGAGCTCTAGAGCGCTGCACCTCGAGATCTGCCACTAGCTCCAGTCTCCAGCTCGCACCGCTCGAGCTTGCAAGGCTACATCACTACGGCGGCTTGTCAACTCCAATAATGAATCTCCATTCAACATAAGAACTCACGCCATATCAGGGGCATGACGACAACGCGCTGAGGCGTGGCCCCATGCATGCAGGGCAACCGTGCGGAACCGCAGGCGAGCGATGCTGCGAAGAGGGCGAGTCCGAGTACGGGATCGTCTCCTCAGGCTGTGACGATCTTCGCAGCACATGCTCCCCGTCAAACATCTGCACCGCCTGCGGCCGCCCGGGTGCTCCCTGCTGCCCGCACAGCAGCTGCGATGGAGACATATACTACGGATACGCCGACCGGTCAGAAGACACCGCATATGAAACGTCCTGCAATACCAACAGCATCTGCGAGATAACCTGCGGCAGCCCTGGGCTGCCGTGCTGCCAAGACAGCAGCGGCCAGCCCCGCGGATGCCGTCGTTTCCCCCGCAGTGTCTGTGTGTCCGGTGTGTGCGAGCATTGCGGCCATCTGAACGGGCCGTGCTGTGACATACCCACAAGCTCAAACCCACTGCCGTGTACTTCATCTGCCGCAAGTCCAGCCCGGTGCGACACGGCCTCGCGCACATGCATAGCGGGGACGTGTGGCGGGATCGGTCAGCCTTGCTGTAGCCCAGGAGAACGCAACGACGTCGACGAGTGCTTTGGATCTCCCCGGAGCTTCTGCGACCCAGATACTTCCACATGCACTGCCTGTGGCTTTGAGGGACAGCACTGCTACCCAGAACTATACCCCGGCTCCATAAGACGATGCCAAGGGCAATACTCTTCCTATGGGGATTGCTCAGAGGAGAATGTCTGCACCAACTCAGAACCGGAGCCGCCAACACCACGTCCAGGTGCGTCCAGAATCTCCGGCTTCCATCGTGGCAGCTGTGGGAACAAGATGCCGTTGTGTCAGCATGTCAGCAGGGAGCAGTCATGCAAGTGGCAGAAGTTGCTGTCCCCAGAATGATTGTAGGTGTGACTGACAGATGGCTCGAGCTCTGTTCACATGCAAGCGCCAGACTGCCGTGGTGCATGCAGCCACGCTCCGAAGGTGTGGCAACAGTGGCCTCCGGTGCTGCGGGCCTCAGGATCCAGACTACAAGGATCTCGGAGACTGTGGGTTTCCCTCCCGCCTGTGCGTGCAGGGCATCTGCTCGACATGTGGCATTAATGGGTATGCATGTTGTGAAGGCAGCGCATGCTTAGGTGCTTTCAACTTCTGTAACTTCGCCGCCGGAGGCATCTGCTCGAGTGTGTGCGGCTCCGCCGGCCTGCGCTGCTGCGACGGCGCCAGCTGCGACTACGCCTCCGTGTGCAACGCGGACACCTACATGTGTGATGTTCTCACGTGTGGGGAGTCCGGGCAGCGCTGCTGCACTCGTGAGGAGCGGTTCCGTGCGTGCGACCGCGGCACGGATTGCCTCGACGGCACCTGCGGCCGCTGCGGCTTCGACGGCGACCCGTGCTGCCCCGTGAACCGGGACCGCTATATCCCGGACGAGTGCTACGGCGACTCTGCGGTGTGCGGGCCTGACGACGTCTGCATTGACGCGCTCCTCAGGCAGTCACAACGCTGTGGGTTTGGAAATAATGAGTGCTGCCCCGGCGACATCTGCAGACAAGGTACAGTGTGCACATACGGACTCTGCATCAACTGCGGCCGCACGGGGCAGCAGTGTTGCTTGAACAATCGTTGCGAGCGGGGCGCGGCATGCATGGACGGCAGGTGTGGGGAGGAGACGTGTGGCCGGCTTGGAAGACCCTGCTGCGACCCTGCCATCGAAACCTTCGTTTGTGACTCTGACTCTGACTGCAATGACGGCTTATGCAAGGCCTGCGGAGACGTCGGCGCGCAGTGCTGCACTGAGAACCGCCTTCCCTGCGGCTTCAACTCCGAGTGCCGTGCCAACAACACATGTGTTTTGGTCGTGTCCCCCTTACTGGCATTGACACCGCAGCAACCCCCGGCAGCCCCTGAGCCACCTCCGCTGCCCCCACCGACGACGCCGCCTCCCCCATCAGCAGCTCAGCCGCCGTCGAGGATGAATGGTGGCCGCGGGCCTGTCCCGCGCGAGCCACCGCCGCCCGCGATGGACTTGCCACGATCACCTGACCCGCCGCCGCAGCCGTCCGCACCACCGCCTCCAGCCTCTCGCGCGGTGATGCCTCCAGCAACCCCTAGCCCTGCTACACCGCCCCCTGGCAGAAGTCGAGCAGATCTCCAAGAGTCTTGACGTTGTCCACTGGGTAGTCCGCATGTGTACTACTTCATGCCCGCCCCCCTCTCAAGCTCCCATCGCTATTGCAACATGGCTGGGGCTCGTATATATGTGACTGAGATCTGCCTGGGGGCTGTTGTTTTGAAATCTCGGCACTGCGTGCAGATGCTTGCTTTGGCGGGTGTACTTCTGTGCCGAGCCGTATAGATGTAGAGTGGAGCTCTGCGGGGCATATGCATGTGCAGCCTCATTTGGCCGGAACTTTATCTACACAAGTAAATGGCAGATTATTGATGTGGGCCAGATGTGGGTGTGGCCGTTGTTGAGACATAAGAGTTCCGTATGTGGAAGACGCCGTTGTATGTAGAGTGCTATAAGCCGTAATGATCCTCTGTCACCAATCCTGTCAGCACTGTACATGACATGTCAGCAATCCTTTGTTAGCAACGCAACATGCTGTGTACATGCTTTGTGGTACACGGACATGCCTCTACCACCTGAGTTGGTGGTGATGGCTCTCAGTATTAACACTTGACACTGGGAGGTCACGGGGTACGGTATCAGACAGCACAGGTACATCCCGGTGGCAGCTGCTGTGCATAAGATAAGATGATGGCACTGCATCCAGCTTGCACCTTGCAGCTTCCTCCAGCCTTTGTATGAGTTTGAAGCGGTGCAGACCACCGGCGGCCGAGGACAGTTGTATGTTTTGCAGCACCATATAAAAAACGCCATATCTATGATCTTCTTGCGGCACTGTTGTATGTGACAGACGTGTGAAAATTGGTGCCCTGCATAGCCATGAGTACCATGAAACAAAAAATTATATTGAGAAATTCGCCGCAATCTGAAAATAGATCCACACCGCGTTGTGTATGCACCGGATGCAGTCTGATTGTATTGATGAGATGCTTGTGCCGGCTACCTGGTTTGCTAATATCCTTACAATGAAGGCCACACAGCTATGCTGGTACCCAAAGCTAACATACATGGGCCCACATGGGTGCCGGGCGTTTCCAGGTGGCGACATTAAAAAAAGAAAAAAACACAAAAAAAAAGCATCACAATTCCCAGATCCCGGGCATCTCTTGGCGGGGACTGGGGGCGCACGTTAGTTTCAGTACACATGGCCCTCATCACGTTATGGCTGTACAGATCTCAAAAAGGAACGCATTCAACATGCACGCATCGACTTGACTTGCTGTGTGCTCCGTTGTGGTGGGCATCGGCCGCCGCTGTTCTGACCGCACTGCCGCCTGCTCGCCCACTCCTACGGGCAGGAGCAAGTATGCAGAAACCGATATCGGTGTTTATGGACAAGCCACTAGGCAGTCCAATTGCGCAAGCAGGTTCTTCTTATACTACTGCTTGACATACTTGCATCTCTGCACTGCTGGCGTGAAGTACCAGTAGTAGGCGCAGGTGAAGAGTCCGGCCAGGCCTCAGCTGCCGTCGTCTTGCAAAATCTCTTACATCTGCATCCAAATTCAAAGCGCTTGAGCATACTCCCTGAAGTGCCACTGAGCGTCTCCTGCAGCCGTCGTGGACGTGGAACAGATACTGGAACAGATATAAAGCACGGAATACGGCACCGTCCGCATCAGGTGCGTATGCGCACACTCAGGGACACACGCAGCAGGAGGAACTGCGCCAGCACTGAGAGCGGGATGCGCACGAGGGTCTCGACAGGGCCCTCAACCTCGCGTGCCCGCGCGTCCAGCGCCTCGGCGACGTACTCCGGGGTGCCCAGCGGCGTGCCGACTGCCTTTAAGCCCGCGTGCAGATCCGGAATGCCGAGCTCTGTGGCCACAGCGGCCGCCGCCTCGGCGTCAGCGCTGTGGATGCCGCATTTGGCCGGGTCCACTTCCAGCCCATTGCTGCGCACGCCATCAGCTTCCACGCAAAGCCGCCGGAACACGGCAGCTCCAGCCGCGAGGTCGCCCACAATGCTGAGGTCGTCCAGGTACGCCACCACAGGGGTGCCGGCGTATTACGAGTCGATGCGCTCCAGGACAGGCTCGACGCAAATAGGAGGGGGCCCAGGGGGTCACCTTAGCGGACGCCACGTTGTAGAGAACCGGCTCGACGTCCTCCGGAGCGCCGGCGATGTGCAGCGGGGTCCCGGCGCCGTACGCCCATTGCGTGAGCCTTGCGTCGCCCGGGCCAGTGGCCGGACGACGTGTCCTCCCTCGTCTCCACGGGCAGCCCAAGGGCGTAGTCGCGGCACCGCGCTGCTGCCGCTTTCTCAGAGCGCCGCCCCCTGCTATACGCTAGCAGGCGCACGGTCAGGCGCATGAGCTCCTCTGAAGCGGCAACAACCTCCTCTCGCGCGCTGTCGCCGCGCGCGTGCGTGCACGCATCGGCCAGCAGCTTCCACACCCTTGTGCACGACTCAGCCCGACCCCGCCGGGCGGCCAGGGGGACATGCTGCGGCAGGCGCAGCCGTGGGGCCGCGTGGGCCCGCTGCACTGGCCGGGCCGATGCAGCCGCATGGAGCCCGGCCTGTCTGCGGGGGGCCCGCCTGCTGCGACTGTCCACCTGCTCCCTGTCCCTTGCCTTTCTTCTTACCGCCCCGACAGGCACGTTGCTGCTTGGCGCTGCCGCCCGTGCCCCCGCCGGCCTGCTCAGGGGGGGGGGGGGGGGGGGGGGGGGGGGGGGGGGGTACGCCGGCGGCTGCTGCGGCTTGGCAATGTGGCCGGCGGGTAGCAGACTGCTTGGCTGCTGTGAGGCCAGGAGGCGGGGGAAGAGGCGGAGAAGGGGTGTCGGTGGAAGCGGGCGGGGGTGGATGGTGGCACTGTGCAGTCCAGTGACCCCTGTCGTGTTGGTCGTTGCTGGTGGCTGGCGGCTGCTGAGGGGCAGCCGTGGCGAGCTGAGTCTCACCAGGCACCACGTTTAGCGCCAATTTTACCTGTTTGCTTGTATGTATCTGCAGAGAGATGAGCCTCGGTAGCTGTCCCGCTGGCAGGTGCTGCGCGCCGGCGCTTGGGCTGTGGAGACCCGCGCGGTGACTCGCGCTGCACGACTGCGAGCTGTCCATTGTTGTAGTTAACAACTTCATTAGTATCTAGGATGCTACGTTGGTCTGTAATCAATAGGCTAGGTCGCACGGGCGACTGCGAAGCGTGCTGGCGGTTCATGTCGCTCAGCTTTGCCGTTGACGGCTCCTTCCGCTTCGGCTTGCCCATGGCATCCTAGCATTCCAGATATGGCCTAACAAATATTATCTAATGCCAAGCGCCGAGCCTCCGGGGGCTCGACGGCCATGCCGTGGACGAGGTCAATCGACACGGCCAGCAACCAAGTGTGAGTGCGGTTGTAGTGATCGTGTGTGTTTTGAAGTTGATTCGGATGAGATTCGGTTTCAGTGTTTGTTTTCTTACGTTCACTCTTTTTGGCAATACGTACATACAAACTTCGCGCTAGGGCCACCCACCATGCGCGCCTGGCGAGCTCTCGGCACGCACTTTGCTGCCACGTCGGCACGCATTCTACACATCATGATGATCTCATCTCAGCAGCCACTGAAAATCCGCAGCTGTGAAGCTGAGCTTTGGATGTATCTCTCATCGCCCAAGGCTTTTGGCCAGTGCCCTCGTGCCGCTGCCTACATCTAGAGCTCTTCTCCCGTTCACTCTTTTGTGGCACACGCTGCCGGACTGAGGTTTGCTTGTGGTTGTAGTGTGATCATGTGTCTATGTGTATGTTGCTGTTGATTCGGATGAGATTTGTTTTTGGGGTTCGTCTTCCCCGTTCACTCTTTTATAAAGACATGTACAGGTGAGACTCACTCGTCGACTACATGTAGTGCACTGCCCTGTCCTCGCTGGCTTTGCCCTTGTAGCACATGTACAGCCCCGGCCTCCGTGACAGCGCAAGGAGCCACAATCTGTGTGGTTCCAGCGGTGCGACGTGCGTCTTCGTAGACGGTCACAGTTCTTCTTGTAATGCACACTTAATAACCAGTGATTTTGACTGGCGACTTGAAGCTGCTTCAAAGTATATTACAAACGAGTGAACGGGAGGAAACAAACACTGAAACCGAATCTCAAAGCAGTCTCTAGAGTTCTGTTTGTCTGAGAATTCTTACACTGCTGCAACGCCGGTGCACACAGCGCAGTGCCGGTGGGTCGCCGGCGTGATGACGCGTGATGACGTTTCTCCCGTTCACTCTTTTGTAATACTGTCACGGCCGTGGAGATGTGCCGTCGTTCTGATGACGGCCTTTGACTGGGCCGTGAGCAAAGACCACCTTCATGCAGCTTTCGCTGCTGCGGCAAATGATGACCGTACATCGCGACATCATTTGTCGTGCCATGACGCAATTGGAGCTTGAAGATGATGTTCCCACCTGCACGGCGCGCGCCGATCGAGGTCGACTTTAATCGCAGTGAGTCGCAGATCACAATCTAGCGTTCTCCATGCACGCGAACAATGTGGTACATGGACAAATCCGGAGAGGCCGGTAGTACCACCAGAGCAATGAAAGTCACCAATTGCAAGCACAGCTTCACGAGGACCATGTTTGGGTTGACCATGGCCGGTACCGGTTGATGTTGATGCGGATGAGATTCGGTTTCAGTGTTTGTTTTCTCCTGTTGTGCAGCGGATAGTAACCATGGCCGTGCTCGGCCACATGCCGCGGCATACCCATTCACGGTTGTGCAGACAATCGTGCACCAGCCGGGTGTGTTGGTGTTGGTGTGTGCCGCGTGTGGCTCGTTACGTGTGGCTCGTTGCGTGGTGTGGGTTCC
The DNA here is from genome assembly GCA_023078555.1 of Ulva prolifera. NCBI lineage: Eukaryota > Viridiplantae > Chlorophyta > Ulvophyceae > Ulvales > Ulvaceae > Ulva > Ulva prolifera. The sequence goes on along the minus strand of CM041198.1, from coordinate 6,471,383 downwards.
TCTGGTTGTTGCTCGCGGTGCTACCGGCCTTGCTTGCTTTGTCCTTGTCACACACAGTCGTGCATAACTTGAAGCCGGGGCTACCATGCCCCAATAGCGCCCTCACAGCACTTGTCACCACTACGCAAAGTGGGTGTGGGCCTGTGCCACAAGAACCTCCAGGGTGAATTTTGCTGGAGAAGGCCAGGGCCTCGATGGGATTCAGTGAACTGAAACAAGTTGTTGGTGTCTCTGTGTGTTTGGCGTTGCAGACTGGGTTGCGTGAGCTTTGGGGCTTGGGGTCCAGGCTTTGGGACGGGGTGCGAGTGGGGGTGGGCGTGCGAGTGTGGTTGTAGGAGTGCGGAATCTGCGCCTGTGTGTGTATGGCTGCGGCCAGCAGCTGTCTGCCTCGCTTTGTGCTTGTGGCACAGAGAGCTGGCGCCGAGAGGCTCCCTTCACTCCTCTAGGAGAGATCTCGAGCGCAAGCTCTCGGTGCAACTACCACTCGTGCAACTGCCATGCAGTGCATGAGACAGCAGACCTCCTGTGAGATAGTACAGTGGACAGTAAATTTGCATAGTAGACCTTGCTCGTGCCTTGGGGTGCAGGAAGGCATCCCTCTCTTGCTGAAAGTGACAACACCTAGGCTGGGCTGCAGCTATATCAAAGGACGAGCACACACCAGAGTACGCACGCACGAGGATGAAGGCAATCATCGGCGCACTTGGCCGCATGCATGCGCGAGGCCGGCTACCTGCGCCTCTACTTCAGTTGGTGCACGTGCTGATGCTATGCTCCAGTGTGGCTTGGGGGCAGCCGCCGAGAGCGCGTTCCTCGACACCAACTCCGGTCGTAGAACGTGCGGCCCTTCATGCATGCGATTGTCGTACTGTATATGTGTCATTCGTACCCAAATCTGCTGAGGCCTAAGCCTGGGCTCCGCAGAATCGTTGCACACTGGTCTTTTTATTGAGCTGCTCAGCGTTTGCGCAATGAAGCTCAGCTCTCATCCCTTATAGTACAAGTCGCAGAATATGATGTTGCTCGTACACCGTACATACCGCACCGATGGAAAATGTGCAGGCAGGAACTCGCGCAGTTGTGCAACACTGAGCAGGACTGAGCGTGCCAGGGTGTTGTGATGGCAGCTGCCACAGTACTAGTGTTTGATGTGTAGCGCTGCCGAAACCACCCGGCTCCCCAGTACCATACTCATGGTTGATTGAATGAGCAAACATGTCTCCAATGCCAGGTGCCCGGGGACAGGCTACACATGCTATCAGCAGAACATGCGTGTCCTCGAACTCCTCTCCGAGCCCCTACTGAGCCCCTATTGGGCCAGTATCCTCAGTATCCCTCTCACAGCATCGGCTGCGCGACTCCACTGGAGCTGGCTTGCTCTTTCCCCGTTCTTGATTCTGTGGGGCGGGCGCTTACGTGACAATCATTCAGCCCACCTGCCTTCATCACGCGCTGTGGCAAAAAGTGTTATTGCCGTCACACCCCTGCCTCTTTGCTCGTCGCGATCCAGCGGTGAAGCAGAGATATTACTGCATTCCCAAGCGCGCTGTACTGGCTCTCGCCACGCTGTCTGTGACCCCTCCGACTTCAAACGGTGTACTGTAGATCTGGCCTGAGTCCTTTGCCAGCGTGCAGAACCGCCATGCGGGTACTTTGGCCAGCGCTGCTGCGAAGAGGGTGACCCCTACTATGGTGCCGAGTACGGGTACCCCTCGGGCTGCTACGCGGACCGCAGCACATGCTCCCCGGCAAACCTCTGCAACGCCTGCGGCATGCCGGGCGCTCCTTGCTGTCCTGGCAGCCGCTGCGACGCCGACGATGTCTACTTCTATGGCGCGTACACGTATGACCAAACCACCTGCAATGCCGACAGCGTCTGCGAGACCACCTGTGGCCGCCCTGGCCTGCCATGCTGCCTGGCCAGCAGCGGAGAGGCCCGCGGCTGTCAGGGGCTGGACGTGGGGCTCGGAATCCCACGCAGTGCCTGCCTGTCGGGTGTGTGTGAGCCGTGCGGCCAACTCGACCAGCCGTGCTGTGGCACGGTCGACGGTACAGGCAGCAGGCGCTGTGATGGTGACGTCCCGGGGAACCAGCTGCTGTGCGACAACGCAACAAACACCTGCACCACAGCGACATGCGGAGGGGTAGACCAGAGCTGCTGCATTCCTGATGACCCGTTCTACCTTCAAGACTGTGTCGGCCTGAGCGTCTGCGATACAGAGACAGATACGTGCACTGCATGTGGCTACGAGGACGAGGACTGCTGCGTCGATCCGGACCCCCGTAACACTTTCCGATGCACAGCAACGTACCCGGACGGTGAGGCCTACAGTGTCTGCTCAGATGAGAACGTGTGCACCGTGTCGGTGCCCCGGCAACCGCTGCCTCCGCCGCCGCTGCCGCCACCGCCCGGTGCGCCTGCCTTCTCCCCGGAACAATCTGATAAGAACAACACACAGGCTTGTAGATATATATGTACGGCCTCATGAGGCCTCGGTCACACAGTATGTTTGACTGCCATGCTGACAATCGCAAGCGTGCCGCGTTTAACAGGGCACCACACGTGCGCGTTGAGCGTTATCGGGCTTGCGTCTGTGTAGTATATGGCGGACGGCGGTCATGCGTTGTGGCCCGGTGACATGACTGCTGTTCTTCTGGAATGCAACAACTTCAAGGTGCTCATGGAGGAGTGGGGCGGTCCAGTGGCTTCTGCTTGCCTGGGCCGCTCCTTGAGGCAAATGCAACTTAAGCATGTGCCAGTCACTGCTGGTGACCATCGTGGCTCTCATAATCAGTGTCAGATAGCTGCGGTGCATGCAGTCCCCACATGTGGAACCTCCGGTCTCCGCTGCTGCGGGCCTGATGATGAAGAGTTTGCGGATCTTGGCGACTGCAGAAGGTTTGACAGCGAGTGTGACCAGGCAGTCTGCTTGACCTGTGGCTTCGAGGGGTACAGGTGCTGCAATGGTGACAGCTGCGGCGGGTACAACTTTTGTGACGCCGATGCCGGAGGCATCTGCTCGAGCTTGTGCGGCTCCGCCGGCCTGCGCTGCTGCGAGGGCGCCAGCTGCGCATACGACTATGCGTGTGACGCGGACAGCTACACGTGTGCTGCTCGCACGTGCGGCCGGCCCGGGGGAACCTGCTGCACACCAGGCGAGCGGTTCCGGCGATGCGACTACGGCTCGGAGTGCCTCGGCGGCACCTGCGACCGCTGCGGCTTCGACGGAGACCCGTGCTGCCCTAGCACCCGGGACCGGTTTTTAACCGACGAGTGCTTCGGTGATGGCGCGGAGTGTGGCGCAGACGGCATCTGCAGCGACGCGATCCCGGTCCAGGAATCCAGCTGCGGGCTCTGTGGTGATGTGTGCTGCCCTGGCGGCATCTGCGTGCAAGGCATGCTGTGCACGGACGGCCGATGCGTTGACTGCGGCCGCAGGGGGCAGCAGTGCTGTGCGGACGAGCAGTGCGAGTTTGGCGCTGCATGCATTACTCGCACCGGCATCTGCGGCGAAATCACATGCGGCCGGCTTGATTTCCCCTGCTGTGACCTGTCTGAGGAGCCCTATGCCTGCTCTGCGTACACCGACTGCGGCGACAGTGGCTGCGAGCCCTGCGGATTTGACGGCCAGAGGTGTTGCTCTAAGAATTCCGACCCCTGCTTCGCACCAGGCGAGTGCCTGGCCAACAACACCTGCCCCATTTTCGACCCTGCTTCACCGATGCCACCCCCCGTGACCCCTGTGCCGCCGATACCGCCGCCGGATACCCCACGGTCACGTCTACCACCGCCTATCTCGGCGCCATCTCCCCCACCGATCAGGCCGCCCCCCTTCAATGTCACAGTTGGCGGAGGGCCTGTATTTCGCAAGTTTACGAAGAACGCACCACGGACGCGCCGGGAACGCGTTGCAGCGGACAAAGCGCGGCGCGGACCCCTGTTCGAGCCAATGGAAGGGAAATCTGCGGTGAATCCAGCCACGCCCGCACAGACGCCCCCAGCTAGACCTTCAAAAGCATCTCCAGCGACCTCTGCAGGGAAACCTGAGTCAGCAGAACTTCCTACTGAATCTCGACCTCGCAAAAGAGGTTTCAATGTGTCCACTGAGTAAGCTGCGTGTGGTTGCTGTCCCTGTCTGGTTCCCATTGCGAGCGCCTTGGGTCTCATATGTGCATGTGTACCGGCCGATTAGTGAAAGTTGTAAGCGATGAGTGCTGATGTGAGCTCTAGAGAGCTACACTAGTGCACATGAGGCCGAGTCACTGTTTGCTACATGCATGCAAGATCTAGCTCCTGCCGGACTAGTGGGGGGCCTGTGGAGCTACAGTGTGTTTGCATTGGGGTCACGGCTGGCACTGGTGCACCTTGTCGTAACCCCGGCCGGAAGTTTAAGGCTGCAGAGCGCGCTGCGGCACCGGTGTTGCAATCGGTGGGGCTGCTGCTGAGCATTAGCCTGCCATGGGGGCAAGAGGCGCCACCGCCTCCACCGCCACATCCCCGTCCACCCCCTCTCACACCAGGCCAATGCGGCCGGTTCGGTACGCCCTGCTGCGACCCCGCCTCTAACCCGTACGATTGCGACTCATATTCTGATTGCATTGGCGATGTGTGCACCCCCTGCGGGTTCGGCGGTGCGCTCTATTGCTCTGCACCTGAGAGCGCCGAACGATGCTTCGACACCACGCAGCTTCTTGCTAACAGTACATGCTCCGTTGTTGGATCCCCTTCACCGCCGCCACTCCCCTTGACGTCACCCCGACGAGCCCCGACGCCACCTCCGCCACCCCCTTCCATCCCTGCACCCCTTCCATCTCCTCCCTTGCCAGCTACGCCTCCTCCGCCACCTCCCCTAATTCCTGCGCCACCTCTGCCATCCCCTGCAAGCCCTGCTCTTCCTCCTCCGCCCCCTTTGATCCAAGCGCCAGTTCCGCCACCTCCCTTACTACCCGGTATACACCTCCTTCACCCCAGTTCGATCCCTGCGCCGCCTCCGCCACCCCCAAAGACACCTGGGCTGCCTCCGCCTCCCGTATTGCCCGTTTCGCTACCTCCACCCCCCTTGGTCTCCACTCCACTTCCGCCACCCCCCTTCACCCCTACGCCAGCTTCTCCCACCCCTCCCTCGACGCAGCCTCCCCCAACAGCCAGGCCACCCCTCTTCGGGTTCAAAATTGGCGGGGGGCCCACACCAACCAGGCCTCCACCTGCGACACCACCATCGCCTGACCCACCAGCTGCAGTGGAGCAACCTCCGACCTCATTCCCCTCGCCGACACCGCAGCCTCTGCCGCATACCCCAACCGCATCGCCCCCCATCCCCGTTGCACCATCCACGCCGCCAGTGATCCGGCCTCCTCAATCTGCCCAGCCACTGCAGCCCCCCCCCACCCCCCTCGCCGCCGGCTGCCCCTGCAGTAAGGCAGCCCCTCTTCACATTCAATGTTAACATTGGTCGAGGGGCCGTGACGAGCTCACCTCCAGATACCGCGTCACGAGCGCCGGGGCCCCCTGACACAGCAGAGGAGCAGCCTGCATCGCCGCCTCCAGCCACTCCCGCTGTGTCGCCTCCAGCCACCCTGACATAGTTGCATTCAGCCGTCCCTGTGGTGACAAACCTAGCCACCCCTGCAGTGTCACCTCCAGCCACCCCTACAGCGACGTCGCCGCCATCGCTCCCACAGTTTCAATCACGGCCTGGCGGAAACTTCTTCACGGTTTACACCGGATCGGCCGCATGAAGTGGCGGTCCCGCTCTGGCGCTCATCCCTTTTGCCTTCGCCATGCATGACCATAGGATCCGGAGCTGTAAGTGTCCCGCATGTGTGTTACAAGGACAAAGCAAGCGAGACAGGTAGCACCGCAAGCAAAAACCAGGGGAACCGCAAACCACGCAGCAAGCCACACGAAGCACAAACCAAAACACCCACGCAACGGCAGCACCCGCGCCGGACACAGCGCCACAGCGCCACAGCGCCAGCGCGCGACAGCGCGACAGCGCGACAGCGCGACAGCGCGACACACACACACACACACACAAACACACACACACACACACACACACACACACACACACACACACACACACACACACACACACACACACACACACACACACACACACACACACACACACACACACACACACACACACACACACACACACACACACACACACACACACACACACACACACACACACACACACACACACACACACACACACACACACACACACACACACACACACACACACACACACACACACACACACACACACACACACCACACACACACACACACACACACACACACACACACACACACACACACACACACACACACACACACACACACACACACACACACACACACACACACACACACACACACACACACACACACACACACACACACACACACACACACACACACACACACACACACACACACACACACACACACACACACACACACACACACACACACACACACACACACACACACACACACACACACACACACACACACACACACACACACACACACACACACACACACACACACACACACACACACACACACACACACACACACACACACACACACACACACACACACACACACACACACACACACACACACACACACACACACACACACACACACACACACACACACACACACACACACACACACACACACACACACACACACACACACACACACACACACACACACACACACACACACACACACACACACACACACACACACACACACACACACACACACACACACACACACACACACACACACACACACACACACACACACACACACACACACACACACACACACACACACACACACACACACACACACACACACACACACACACACACACACACACACACACACACACACACACACACACACACACACACACACACACACACACACACACACACACACACACACACACACACGTGTGTTCCTGTCGAGGACCTTCTTTGTTTGTATCTGAGCGTATAGTGTCGCGCTCGCCGCGCGATGTCGAACCGGCAGGTTCCGCTACACAAACTTAGAAAGTAATTTCTGATAAACACGTTTGTAGGGATAGCAGTCTCCAGTCCCTGGTTCCGCGCCTGTGGCAGCCTCACAGTATCCACGGCGCGCAGCCGCGAACTGGCCTGCTCACCGAGCCGGCTTCCGGCTCCGGCGACTACAATAGTGTATAAAATTTGTTTTTGTTTGTTTCTTTTCGTCCTCGACAGCGGGGTCTGGCCTGCCAGACCCCAGAATTTCTGCGGGTGCACCTGCACCAACCGCGCTCCGTCAGCTGCCCGGCCTCGCTAGGCACGACATACCTGGAGCGGAGATGAAAGGTACTAAACGTGACACGGAGCATAAAGTGCGCGCGGAGTCGACGCCGTGCCCAGTATGTCACAGGCAGGTAACCAAAGATCGCGTGGCAGAGCACTGCCGCAAGCAGCATCCCGGTCACAAGTACACCCCGGAGCAGCTGCTGAGACGCGGCTGGAAGCCTTGCGAATACTGCAGCCTCCCCTTCTCCACGTACAATAGGGAGGCGGGGTACTTGCGACACCTGACGCTCTGCCCGCTCAGGCCACAGCCACCAGGGCAGCCACTGCAACTCGGGGGTCAGGGCCAGCCCAACCAGCAAGAGCAGCGACCACCAGGATCCCCTCCAGCCGCGGCCCTTGCCCAGCAGGCGGGGGGGAATCATTGCCGCCACGAGCCGACGCGCTCCGACGCCGCTTTGGTGCACCGAGCGTCGGGCAGCGGCCAGGGCGCGCGGGACCCCAGCCCGTTGCGCCCTGGGGCCACGGGCGGTAGTGGAGGCACCACCGGGCCGCTGGAACAGCCGGCTGCCCGCAATGACATGGTCCTGACACCGCATGATGTGCACCAGTGGACCGCGGGCAGCCCGGCTGGCGGCCATGACCCCTCAGGTGACGCCCCGTTGCCCATGGAGCCCTCTGATGTCGTCATGCATGACTGTGAGCTCGAGGGCAGTACGCCTGAGACAGATGCCATTCGGGGCCCCCGCCCTGACCAGAGTTCCACACTTCAGAGGGTGGGAGGCACACGAGGAGCTCCTGAGCCCGTCCACAAGGCTGCTCGCACGCATGCGTCATGGCACTCGCATGGCACACCGCTACCACAGCAGGCTGGCCCCAGCACCCCTACGCTATCCGGGGCTGTGCACGCAGGGACAGCCTCAATGCCAACGGATGCGCACGCACGCCCGCCGGAACCTGGAGACATAGCCCCAGACATCGCGCGCGCCGAGATCCACGGCGGACCGGCGATGGACTCTCACATGCGGGACGTTGCAGAGCACAGCCACGTCGCCGACGACCCCCCGCCCCCCCACACGCCTGACCCTGCCCCACCCCAGCTGCAGTCCGCCATCGGGAGAGGCCACCTCACGCAGACGGTGACGCCGCGGGCCAGGACAGCATGGGCAGGGGCCGTGGCCGACACCATTGACGCCACGAATGACGCGGTGGAACGCGGACACGCGCCCAGCATCCTTGCGGGCATCGACGAGCTGCTCGGCATGCCGCTCGACCTCCTGGCAGACAAGAAAGCCAGCAGAGGACGGGATCGCCGGACGATTGCTCGTGTGGGTGAACGCAGACAGCGATCCCGCAGAGCGATGACACTGGGTCAAGCCGCGGGTCTCGACCCTGGCCGCACCCCCTCGCAGGTAGTCGATGACGAGGCAACAGCGGCCCGCATGGTGCGTCACTGCCGCAACGGCAACCCAGCCCGTGGCCTGCGCTGTATCAACGCACTCCCCGTGATGGAAGTCGACGAGGCCACGGTCCGCAAGCTCGAGGACCTGCACCCGCGAGCCCCACCTCTCGCACGCGGCAGGCAGCCGCTGAGCGACACCGAGACGCAGCCCGTCCAGATCGACGCGGAGCAGTTCGAAGCCGTCCTCCACAATCTGAAGACAGGGACAGCTGCTGGGCCTAGCGGGTGGACGTACGAGCACATCCGTGTCGCCGCCCTCCATGATGAGCGCACAGGCGAAGCTGTGCGGCGGTTCGTCAACAACATCCTGGCAGGTCGGATCCCTCACGCTGAGCACCTGCTGGCTTCGCGCCTTATTGCGCTCGAAAAGCCATCGGGAGGTGCGAGGCCCATCGCGATCGGCGAAGCATTCATCCGCCTGGCAAGCATCTGCGCGCTGGCATGCGTACCGGGCGCGGGCGCTCTGCTTGCCCCTCTCCAGATCGGCGTGGGCATCCCGGGCGGCGCCGAGATCCCCGGCCATGCCTTGCGGCCGGACTTTGCAGACCCCAACACCGTCACAGTGTCCACAGATCTGCAGAACGCGTTCAATGTGATGTCACGCGAGGCGATGCAGGCGCGGCTGGCGGAGTCCCACCCACAGTTGCTCCCGTACTTCCGCACGGTGTACGGTCAAAGCAGCCCGCTTCTCGCCCAGCGCCCGGATGGCTCCATCGCGGAGCTCCGCAGTGAGGCGGGTGTGCGCCAGGGGGATCCTCTGGGGCCACTCCTGTTCGCGCTCACATACCTCCCCACCCTGCAGGAAGCGCAGCGGCAGGCCCCAGATACCCTGGTGATATCTTGCCACGATGACACCTACGTGCAGGGCAAAGCAGACAGTGTGGTGTCCGCCGCCAATGCGATCCTCACGCGGCACGAATGCAACCGGGGCAAGACAGTTGTGTACTGCGCTGACCCGGAGAAAGCGCGCCATGTGGCGGCACAGCTGCAGGCCACAGTTGCGGCGGACGGGATCGTCGTGTGCGGCACCCCGCTTGGCACGCCGGCGTTCGTCGGGACATTTGTGCAGCAGCGCACCCAGCTCACGGCGGACCTGGTCGACAGGCTGATGGAGCTGCCGCTGCCGGCGCAGGCGCAGTGGTCAATCCTACACCACTGCCTCCAGCACCGGGACGCGCATCTTCTCCGGAACTCGCCGTGGGGTGCGATCCGGGACCACCTGCCTGCCGTTGAGCGCGCCACGCTCCGCGGCCTCCGCAGCATCATGGGAGTGTCCGCCCTCACTCCTGCCCAAGTCGTACAGGCGACCCTGCCCCACCGCCACGGAGGGATGGGGCTCCGACACTACTGTGAGGACACAGCAGACGCGGCGCGTCTGTCCTCTGCAGCGCTGGCCCATCTCGCACTGGCCGGGGGGGTGGAGCGCGGCCAGCCGTTCCGCGGTGAGGCGGCCGTCGAGATGCAACTGACGCTGGACCGGCTGCGCCTGGCATGGGGCGCCGCCATCCCCGGCGTAGCCGAGTGCCCCGCCGGCGTCGCGGCTTGGGCGAAGGACAACGCATCAAAGGTGAGGTTGACACAGCTGCAGAGCCTGCTCGCGCGCGCCGAGGCTGACGCTCGCAAAGCCGAGGTCTTTGCTGAGCTCGGCGCGGCCGCCGACGGGCCTTCACCCCATCTGGCAGCAGAAGCACGCGCGGCCATGGCCCGCCTGCGCAGCTGCATGGGGGCCCTCGCGTCGGCATGGCTCACAGCGTTTCCCGGACCGGTCACGGGTCTGTCCGACATGGAGTTCGGCGTGTACACTCGGCTGCGGCTCGGGGAATCCCTCCTCCCGCGCCTCGCCGATGACGGAGACTGCCCATGCGGGCGAAGCGGGGAGGCGGGCACGCACTCGCTGGTCTGCGCTTCTCTCTGGGGAACGGTTGTCGCACGTCACAACCTGCTCGTCGAGACGTGGAGGCGCGTGATCGCGCGCAGCGGCATCACATCGGCGGTGGAGCCGCACCTGAGCAGGCTCCCAAAGGGCCTCGGTCAAGGTCTCGCAGCTCCCTCCACGGCCGGCACCGCGTCACCCTCTGCCACCTCCCCGCCCGCCAAAGCCCCGGCCGCGCCCTCAGCCCCTCTTGGCGCCCAGGCTTGGCCCCCCCTCTGCAGCGACGCCTCCGCCACGCCCGCGCGCGATGACGCCGCCGCCGTGCTCGGCGCGGCTGTGCTCAGCGCCGCCGTCCTCAGCCCTCGGAACCCCCCAGCGTCCCCCGATGCATGCCCCGCGGCACCGCATCCAACCTCTTCCACAGCAGCCCCCCCCGATCCCTCAGCCTCCCTGGCCTCGGCCGCGCCCGCAACCACTCTTGGCGCCCAGGTCCCCATTCCCACCACCTACGCAGCTGCTGTCGTGTTGACGGATGACGTCGAGATGACCGGCCCAACCCCGGCATCGCCGGCCCCAGCGGGCCCCGCAGCGGCCGCAGGGGACCTCCCCTGTGTGCAGGCAGCCGCCCGCGCGCCTTGCGTCGGACAGCCGCACGCGAGCCCCGCGCATGACGCCCCACCAGCCATCCTCCCCAGGTCACGCGTGGGCGCCCAGCGGGGCGACATACTCGCGTTCTTTCCGGGCTCGCCAGTGATCGGCGACGTGTGTGTCACTCACCCGCTTGCAGGTTCCAACGTTCGCGCGGCTGCGCTGCGCGACGGCGCCTCGGCGGACGCCGCCGACCGGCGGAAACGCGACAAGTACGGCCGCTCGGGAGTCGGAGGGCTCAGCTTGGTCCCGCTGTCGCATGAAACATACGGGCGCGTGGGCCCGGCGGCGTTCGCATTCCTGAACAGGCTCGCCGATGTGGCTGCAGGGGCAGGCGCGGTCTCTCGGCGGCGCTTCCTGGAGAATGCGATGCGCGACATCTCCACGACGCTCTGCCGCGCCGTTGCACGCCAGGTTCACGCCGCTGCCCCGCTGATGGCGCGTCACGCGGGCAAGGCGGTACTGACGGGACTTGCGGTCCCATGTGATGATCTCTCGCCGCTCACTGGCCATCCGGCCTGAGCGGCGAGCCGCCCGCGGCGTCCTCGTCGCTCTCTCGCGGGCCGGGCGCCGTCCGAGGCTCGGCCGCGCTGGTAGGCGGCGTGTGCTGCCGCGGCCGTGTGCCCCGGCCCCCGAACACGGCGCGCCTCGGGCGTGCTCCGTTCCGGGTGGGTCCGCGGATGGGGGCGCCCCCGTGTGTGTTGTTCCGGCGCCCGGGGCTGGCCTGATCGGGGCGTTGGGGCGCCCGGGGCTGGCCTGATCGGGGCGTTGGGGCGCCCGGGGCTGGCCTGATCGGGGCGTTGGGGCGGGGGTCCTGGGGGCCCCCGGCGGCTTCCGTGTGGGGCCGGCGCCGGCCGGGCCGCTGCGTGGGGCTGCTGCTGCCGCGCGGGCGGCGGGGTCGTGTAGCGTGTTGGCGTGTGGGTGTGTGTGTTGGGGGTCGGGTCTGGGCCGCGTGCGGGTGCGTGGGTGCGTGGGTCGGGTGTCAGTGAGTGGTTCGTGTGGTAGTGTGTGGGAGCGTGGGGGTGTGTGTGTGCTCGTTGTGCCTTGGCGTTGGCTGTTGCTCTCCTGCTGCGTGCGCATTGCGTTTCTTCTGCTCTCCCTTTTGGTCCTGGCGGTGCTACCTGCCCCTCCAGCTTTTTCCTTTGTAACACACACACACACACACACACACACACACACACGCCCACCGCATGTGTGTTGCCGGTGTTGGGGCGTTGCGTACAGATGTACCACATAGTTCCAATGGCAAATTGTGGATGGATCACATGTCTGTATAGATCTGACAGCTCAGTTGCTGATCGCTATTTGGCTGCAGATGCACCAATGTGCTTGCCGCAACCGCATGTGCCCTGCCTGCCCACGACGTATGTATGCACACTCTGCACACACCATGGCCAGCTGTTGATATGGGCCAACCGCGACATCTTTCACTGATGAGTCAGCTAGCCTGCCGAGCTGAGCAGTCATGGGATCAGGTATATATACAGACATCCGAGAGCCGGCTTCATGCCCGGCCTCTGTCCTTTGAAAAATACCTACACTGTAACCACAGCAACAGTAAAGTAAAGTAAACCTGAATTTACTGAGACGTATCCTATTGGACAGTACTGCCACCCCGCGCTCGACCTTCAGGGCACGGTCTGTGACACCGGTTTTCACCCAAACTCGGGGTGTTGGAATCTCGCATGGGGCGTGCGTCACGGGACACCACTCACCACACCGCCACGCCATGCACTCCACGAGATCAGTGTTGACAACTGGAATGCAGATTCGCGAAGCACGCAAAAAAGCTGCCGGTGAATGCATTCGATTTGTGAGACTGAGTGCACAGCAACTTTCAGCACAGAAAATGGTGAAGCACACGCATAGTCGGGCTCGATAGCACACGCAGAATAGCTGTTGGAGCTGGTGTGCAAGGATTGAGGCTCAGATTCGAACAGGAGATCACTTGAGGTATATGTGAAGTGCTGATCGGGCGGATTCTGGTCGAGCTGCATGTTGGTTGTTTGGCCTTGAGGCTGCGAATTTTCACAACACAACATCAGTGGTAATGCACTCTGGGGTATCACAGTGGCCTGCCGCAAACATCCTTGCACTGAGAATTGAAAAAGTCAGTTTTGGGGCATATTTGGAGGTGGACAGCACCACACATGGATCCCACCTGCCACATAATTTACATGTGCTACTCCTACAAGTGCCAGGCAAGCCAGCAAGCTGCTGGAATTGGGGGCTGGCATGGCGGGCTCGCTCGGCCTCACTCTGCTGAGTCATGCCAAACCTGGATGTGAACACAACGAGTTTGGCAGAAAACCAGAGAAACTGGACAGGCAGGCTGGTGGCTTAGGGGGCACCTCACTGCAATCGACGAGCATGGAGCCAGCATATCGAAATGACATGCGATCAGGCCCATTCTTTACCAGGGAACCGCCCTCCAGTTCCCTGAACTTGATAGTTGTGCAGCTCGGAGATACCAGTGTTGGGGTCAGGTGGCTTCTCCGGAGTGAACCACGTTCCAGACGGCGTGGCGACGATCTGCGCAGTGACCCAGGTGCGCTTGATAGCATTTGCAATCGCGTCTTGATCTTGGCTACGGCCTGTGGCCTGTGGATGGTTGCGTTTGTGGCTGACTTCTCGTAACGCGGCGTCATAGTTCTTGGCTTTTAAAACTGTCCGGTCCTCGGGCTCGTGGGACATAGTCCAGACACGCAGAGCAGTCTTCATTATGCCCACAAGCAACTCCGCGCATTGATGCAGGTCAGGAGTCGTGTTCCCGAGGGGCATAAACTGCTCCGGCAGCAAGCACAGCCACCGAGCGTCGATCAAGGCTTGCTCCCGGCGAAACACGGACACCCAGTCCACTCCGTGCTCCTGCCGGTACGCTTCTCTTGCAACGTTGTACCTGCCGTTGACAATATCGAATATGGCGAGCGTGACTTGTTGCTTGGCTTGTTTATGTTCGCCAACGAACGGATAGTCCTGGAATTGTCCCATGACGTAGATTTTGGCTCCTTCATATCTGTCTCTTAGTTCTGCTGCGTATCGCGATAGGCGCGTCGCTCTGGTCACGTTCGTGTTCTTGTGGGCACGCGAAGCGACGCCATTGTAGTGCGTGATCACCTCATCAGCCGCAGCAGCGACTTCCTGCTTGATGTTGAAATTTAGCCCGATCTCTGCGTGTTCGAATAATGCTCGAAATTCTTCGACAACCGGCACGCGCGGCACCAGCACTTCTTTCCTCCACGCTTGGTGCACGGGTGCATTGTCCAAGCTCATGCCAAACGGAACATGGACATCATGCCATGTCATTCCGGGAGGAGAGCCCATCGCTTTCTCGTAGTATTCCTTGCAGGCTGCGTCCCACTTGCATCTTGTCGCTTCACACAACTCACCTCCGATAGAACGTTGCATGAAGTCGGGAATGAAAGCTGCATCCAGTAGCATCCGCATCTCTGAAGCACACAGTCCATGCGGTATCACGTCTCCACTGTTCTTTGCATTCTGCATGTAGGCATGTACATCACTAACACAAGTTGCCACTCATGCAGGTTTCAAGCAGTGCACATTGATGATGCTGAGCCAAGATGAGGTCCGCAGGTGTGATGTGTTGGACATTGAGAGTTCATGTATGCCACAATGTTGCAGCATGCTGCTCTGTTGACTTGTGCATGTGGCAGCAACTCATGCTTGCAATGCTGTTGGCACAAGCCACAGCATTCATCAGCTCTGAGCCTTGCTGCTCACATGTCTACACTTGCATCTGCACAGTCTCATTTTCTGTGTGCCACAATGTTGCAGCATGCTGCTCTGTTGACTTGTGCATGTGGCAGCAACTCATGCTTGCAATGCTGTTGGCACAAGCCACAGCATTCATCAGCTCTGAGCCTTGCTGCTCACATCTCTACACTTGCAGCTGCACAGTATCATTTTCTGTGTGCCACTGTGTTGTAGCATGCTGCTCTGTTGACTTGTGCATGTGGCAGCAACTCATGCTTGCAATGCTGTTGGCATAAGCCACAGCATTCATCAGCTCTGAGCCTTGCTGCTCACATGTCTACACTTGCATCTGCACAGTCTCATTTTCTGTGTGCCACTATGTTGTAGCATGCTGCTCTGTTGACTTGTGCATGTGGCAGCAACTCATGCTTGCAATGCTGTTGGCATAAGCCACAGCATTCATCAGCTCTGAGCCTTGCTGCTCACATGTCTACACTTGCAGCTGCACAGTCTCATTTTCTGTGTGCCACTATGTTGTAGCATGCTGCTCTGTTGACTTGTGCATGTGGCAGCAACTCATGCTTGCAATGCTGTTGGCATAAGCCACAGCATTCATCAGCTCTGAGCCTTGCTGCTCACATGTCTACACTTGCATCTGCACAGTCTCATTTTCTGTGTGCCACTATGTTGCAGCATGCTGCTCTGTTGACTTGTGCATGTGGCAGCAACTCATGCTTGCAATGCTGTTGGCACAAGCCACAGCATTCATCAGCTCTGAGCCTTGCTGCTCACATCTCTACACTTGCAGCTGCACAGTCTCATTTTCTGTGTGCCACTGTGTTGTAGCATGCTGCTCTGTTGACTTGTGCATGTGGCAGCAACTCATGCTTGCAATGCTGTTGGCATAAGCCACAGCATTCATCAGCTCTGAGCCTTGCTGCTCACATGTCTACACTTGCATCTGCACAGTCTCATTTTCTGTGTGCCACTATGTTGTAGCATGCTGCTCTGTTGACTTGTGCATGTGGCAGCAACTCATGCTTGCAATGCTGTTGGCATAAGCCACAGCATTCATCAGCTCTGAGCCTTGCTGCTCACATGTCTACACTTGCAGCTGCACAGTCTCATTTTCTGTGTGCCACTATTTTGTAGCATGCTGCTCTGTTGACTTGTGCATGTGGCAGCAACTCATGCTTGCAATGCTGTTGGCATAAGCCACAGCATTCATCAGCTCTGAGCCTTGCTGCTCACATGTCTACACTTGCATCTGCACAGTCTCATTTTCTGTGTGCCACTATGTTGCAGCATGCTGCTCTGTTGACTTGTGCATGTGGCAGCAACTCATGCTTGCAATGCTGTTGGCATAAGCCACAGCATTCATCAGCTCTGAGCCTTGCTGCTCACATGTCTACACTTGCAGCTGCACAGTCTCATTTTCTGTGTGCCACTATGTTGCAGCATGCTGCTCTGTTGACTTGTGCATGTGGCAGCAACTCATGCTTGCAATGCTGTTGGCATAAGCCACAGCATTCATCAGCTCTGAGCCTTGCTGCTCACATGTCTACACTTGCATCTGCACAGTCTCATTTTCTGTGTGCCACTATGTTGTAGCATGCTGCTCTGTTGACTTGTGCATGTGGCAGCAACTCATGCTTGCAATGCTGTTGGCACAAGCCACAGCATTCATCAGCTCTGATCCTTGCTGCTCACATGACTAGCATCACTGTGCAGGTATGTCTTACAGATGCAAGCAGAGAGGCTGAAGCAGGTCCTTTCTGGCAGAGTAGTACCGAAGCGAGTAGGTGTAGTCCCAGCTTTGTCTGCTGATGGGTGTGTAGATGGCAAAGTATGTTATCTAGGCAAGTGGAAGCCAGGTAGAGGACAGCCTAGAGGCTGCCCTCTTCATGGGGCTGGTTGTAAAAATACTCAACATGATGAAATATGTCGTTGTGTGGCCGAGATAGTGTATGCAATCTGTCCTGATGCTTGCATGCTTCCAGAATTCCCCATAGGCTTTATGCGTAGGAGTGCTAGTGGCACGTATGCACCTGGCCCCTCGCACCGAGTAGATTTGCTTGTGGTGCTAGGTAACATGACTATAATAGCAGTGGAAGTGGATGGCAGTAGCCACCACGGAAGAGTAGCATGTGTCAGGGACATCCACAAGGATGCATTGCTAGCGCGTTGCAATATCATCTCCCATAGGATCAGCATGAGAGACCTGTGTAGTAGCGCAAACCGATTGCAGGTTTATAGCAGGCTGCGTGAGCTGATTCACAGCCTTATGTAAATACACAATGCTGGACGCACCAAGAATGCTTCTGGTGTGAAATTTGCCACTTCAAGTTTACTGATATCTTTGGGGAATTGTTTCTCAACGAATTCAGCATCGGCAGCACTCCTGGAGTGCAGCTTTTGGATTGTTGTACTGTCATTGCCATACTGTTGCATCATAATCCATTTCTTTGTTGCCTCTGACACACGATGAACCCATGTGAGCAGCCCTGCCTGAGAATCAAAACCTTTCTTCTTCGTTCTGTTCTCATTAGCAAACTCAGCCTCCTCAACCTCCAGTGGAGCAGGGACTGGGCATCTAGCCCTGCTCCCGGTTGCCACGGTGTACGTGTTGGAGCCCAGCTGTGCGCTGCCAAACACATAGAATTGCAAGACTGGCACCTTGTGAATCTGCAATGCAGAATGCAGGGTGAAGTGGTTGGTGGCTTCTCAATTCACAAGAGACAGTGTAATGTGGTCAGACCTGGAGCTTCAGTAGGCAATGGCAGATCCTTTCATACATGGTGCCTCTGTATGTGATGCCTCTGAGATCACTGCCAGTCACTGCCAGTCACTGCCAGTCACTGCCAGTCACTGCCAGTCACTGCCCACTTCACTGGCTCAGTCTTGCCCGCATCCATGAATATGTTGTAGAAGAGCTGGAAGTATCTGTAGAAGTACTGGTACCCTGGGGCAAGTACTCTTTGTATCAGAGGATGATGTTTCAAATGCTTTGGTCCAGCATCCCCTTGCGCCACATAGTCAAAGTTCATTGGAGCCTTTCCACATAGACGCTGTGCTGCCTCCATAGCTTGTTCAGGCTTTCTCTCTCCAATCATACTGATGCTTGTCATTCCAAGCTTGGGAAACGTCTGGATCAGCATGTTCCACAGAGAAGTGTATGATGTCTGCTTCATCACGTCACATGCTGTGTCAATTACTGGATGGAATCTTGCAGCCTGTTCCAAGCTCCGAAATGGCACGTTCTGGAACCCACTGGTCATGTACCCCCCAACCAAGATGTCCTTCACTTGATTCAGCAGTCCGTAGTGCTTGGCAGCCTTCCCCATGGGCATGCTATGTGGTCGGTCCTTCAGTGTTGCCCACCGCAACAGCTTTTTCATTGACCTGCACTGAGACAGGGTGTCACAGCCAGGGTGTCATAGCCTCAATTATTTAAGCCTCAATTGACTTCATCTGAGGTGCAGTGCAACGTACTCGCGTGCATTCCTCACCAGATTGTCTCTTTTCCGCTCACTGAGCTTCTCAGGTTGGTACTGATTGTCCCCAGCAGGAGCCATGTTCTCAGAGCGACGGCGTTTCTTGGCGCGCAACAACAAGAAATTCTCGAGTTCGAATTTATCCTGGTTGGCCTTGAAGGTGCTTTTTCGTTCCTTCAACTGCTCGAGCAGCTGTTCATGCAACATCTCAAAATTCTCGTATGCCTTCACCCGCCCACGATTTTTGGGAAGCTCGCCAGTCATGATTGCTGGAACAATGTCTTCTTCTCTCATGCCCCGAGCGAACATGACTACCCCTAGCATGTGCTGCATCTCGCACAACCTGAAGCGGGGGCGTTCGGCCTCGGCCTCATTGGCGGCACCTGCAACAGGGAAATGAATGGCCCCATCTAGATCTTAAGAGTTTTAACTATTACCTCGTGCAGTGGCGTGCACTTTAGCGTCCGCATACCGTCCATCGCGAATAGTGACACCGGGCGGTGCCAAGCGAGATCAGAGAATGCGAGAGCCACGCTCAAAAGGCAAATTAAGTAACAAATAGGACCCATATTGACCGTTACAACATGGAATGGGGGCAGTGAGGGTGCGTGCGATGTTAGATATTACACTGGCCGGCACTCCTTCACCGGTTTTCACCCAAACTCGGGGTGTTGGAATCTCGCATGGGGCGTGCGTCACGGGACACCACTCACCACACCGCCACGCCATGCACTCCACGAGATCAGTGTTGACAACTGGAATGCAGATTCGCGAAGCACGCAAAAAAGCTGCCGGTGAATGCATTCGATTTGTGAGACTGAGTGCACAGCAACTTTCAGCACAGAAAATGGTGAAGCACACGCATAGTCGGGCTCGATAGCACACGCAGAATAGCTGTTGGAGCTGGTGTGCAAGGATTGAGGCTCAGATTCGAACAGGAGATCACTTGAGGTATATGTGAAGTGCTGATCGGGCGGATTCTGGTCGAGCTGCATGTTGGTTGTTTGGCCTTGAGGCTGCGAATTTTCACAACACAACATCAGTGGTAATGCACTCTGGGGTATCACAGTGGCCTGCCGCAAACATCCTTGCACTGAGAATTGAAAAAGTCAGTTTTGGGGCATATTTGGAGGTGGACAGCACCACACATGGATCCCACCTGCCACATAATTTACATGTGCTACTCCTACAAGTGCCAGGCAAGCCAGCAAGCTGCTGGAATTGGGGGCTGGCATGGCGGGCTCGCTCGGCCTCACTCTGCTGAGTCATGCCAAACCTGGATGTGAACACAACGAGTTTGGCAGAAAACCAGAGGTGAGGCCCACAGGCGTGCTCAGAACCTCCAAATGAATTCATGAATCCAGCCCATCCTCCACATGAATGCAGCCTGGCGGCACCGCGGACGAACACGATCCATTCCATGTGCCATAAGGCTACACGCATGAACATGGTCTGGGAGACAATCACGCATGTGGACGGACCATGAGCATGTGACATGCATGCACCTGACCACGCTTGACGCGCGCATTGACAGACTCAGTGACAGGTGCCAGAGAGCATGGTGCAACAGCGAATCGGAGTAGTTCCAAGCTCGCGGCAGGCTCTCGCCGAGAGCGGCCGGCGGCGCCGGCATGCAGCAGTGGCGCTTGGCAAGGGCGAGGTCGACAATCTCGCATGCAGCTGCAACGTCATGTCAAGAGCTTAACTTAATTGTTAAATTTTACGCCTCGCACGCAGACACGCTGCATGTTGATCGGATTCTTAGCGAGTGGCAGCGGATGGGATAGTCAGGTACCCCAGCTTAGGAGTCCAGTGCTCTACAAACGTCAACCCATCGGTTTCCCGACAAAAAAATTGGGGAAACAGGGAAACCCCCGACGGCCAGCAAAGGGTTTCGTCCGTTTTCCCGCCGACACGAAGGGGTCTCGCGGTGCGAAGACCGATCGTTGTTCCGCCAGACTCCAGAAATTGTGGCAAAATTGTGATAGTCCAGTGGTAGAGCGGTCTTATCACTGGACTATCACAAAAGCTGGGTCCTCTGAGCCGTTGGGATTCAAAAATCCCAACGGCGAGCGAAGCGAGCCGTAGGTTTTCTCGCCAGGAAAAATCCAACTGTAGAGCACTGCTTAGGACTCACTTGCGCAGTGACCCACTGCCAGTGAGGGCTTCCCTGGGATGCTGATGTCCTGCATTGACATGTGACAAACATGTGCTTTGACCGATGCTTCGGATCAATTGAATAATGTGGTGAGTGCTCCAGCCGAGAGCAAGAGGAGGCGCGCGGGGCAGGTACAGAGCGCGCAACACACGAACATGTATGGCAACCGTGGATTTGAGATTCGGCGCAGCATGGGCCCTCCGGGGGACAACGGTACAATGTCCCCCCATGCACATGTCCCCCCATGCATGGACGATGCGCAGTACGATGGTCTATCCTGCCCGGCCGGGCAGGTCAGACCATTGTACTGTGCATGCCACGTTTTCTCTTGAAAGATGCATTGAGAGATATCTGTATGGCCACAACCAAATGGGCCTTTCGTGGGTCTAGGCCTCTTGATCCGGGAAACTTAAGTTTCGATACCTCCTAAATGCATGGACGAGCACCCAGGATGCACCCAGGATCCACGCATACATTGAATGTACATGTGTACCCCATTATGTCCCTTTGTACCCAAACATGCTGCCAGGCGAACTCTGAAAGCTGGGCGTCCCTGCTCTGTACATGTGCCATGGTATTGCGGTGCACATACGTACACTACTGCTGTGGTATGCAAACATGCATATATGAGTCAGCGTTACGCCAATCATGACATGTCACCAGACATTATGTGGGGGAAAGGGGCATAGCTTTCTAGAGGGCACGTGTGTAAGATGCATAGGGTGCGGGTGAGGCCGGCAGGGGTCAATGCATATGTATGCTTACACAATATTGCGTGGGTATCAGCTCGAGGTTCCCCTGGTTGTTTCCCGCGGTTCTACCTGCCTCGCTCGCTTGTATGTTTGTCACACAGTATTGTATGCTGCGCTTTGCCGACTCAGACACACACAGCCGGTGCAACAGAACATGAAGCAAGCTGCAGTGCCAGCGCCAGGTGACTTTGCGCATGGACCTTTGGCAGTGGCATGGGTGTTCATGTCCTTGTGTCGCTCGCAGTCCCTGCAATGCTACCTGCATCGTAGTGCTTCCTGGACTTCGTCCTCTGACCGAACCCCCATCTCAACGATCGAGTACACCCTTACGCGGCCACCTCTATCCGTAATTCAGAGAGAGCGACACAGTACATAGAGCCCCTACCGCACCCACAACCTGCTTGACCGTGGACTGCCAGACCTACCCATGAGGGACAGCAGTAGGCTAGCGCGGCCCGTTTGACCGAGGCACGTGAGATACCAACATAACGGTACCGTATTGCCGTCACTGTTACCAGGAAACTCCCTCCACACTGCTGGCCACCAACAATGCGTAAACTATCCGTGCACGCCAGCACCACCACCCAGCACAGTCATACGTGTGCTAACATCTGTGCTAACATGCGAGCTCCAGTTTCCTCCTACACCCGCATGTCCCTGCAGGGCCACTCAGACACGCGGCACCAGCCCCGCAAATACCCGCACTGCACACCCCCCCGCATGGCGGCACGGAAATTGACACAGATACACGCATGACCTCAAGGCCAGCAGCACCACCATGCATTGCTGGAGGACGCCTCAGATGGGCTCGGGCGAGCCATGGATAAAGCACGGCGAAACGATCGGGTAGTGGGGCTTCATCTTAGGACACGTACTCAAGCAGGTGGCGGACCCACTTTTGGTGAAGGGTGGTGGCCATTCTGCTGTTGTGAGTGAGCCGGGCACCACATCTTGTGGAGGAGGGGGAGGCGGGGAAGGCGGAAGAGGCGGAGGAGGAGTTAGCGAAATGCCAACGGGGGACGAGGGAGAGGTGGCGGGAGGGGGGGCAACAGGGCGGGGGCACTTCCGGTAGAGGCCTCAGCGCAGAGGTAGGATCCCCTAGTACAATCGATGGTGGCACCTTCACAGGTGCGCCCCGTGCAGCACGGCAGGCCCTCGTAGCCACAGTCAACGGTGCAGATGTTGGTGTCCGGATTGCACGCGGAGCCGACGCACGTGCCTCCCTGGCAGCACTGACTGCCTGCAGCTCCGCACGGCCCGCACAGGCTTGCTCCGGCAGTGGGTATGCAGCCGTTCATCTGGCCGGAGACATCCGCGTTGGTGCGTGAGGCGCAGGGGAAGCGCTCGGCGTCCTCCTCTCCGCAACACCTCTGGCCGGGCAGGCCACACTCGCGTACTGCACGGCATGTACACCATCTATGCTGCATAACTCCCTCCGGACACCTGCTGAAATGCTGCTTCACGTTGCTCACTAGTGGCACATCGCACAGGGGTGCAGTTTTTTTTTTGCCCAGAAGGTCCCTGGGGTACGAAACGAAACAGATACACCCGAGTTGGGCGCTTCAGGTCCTAGCCGGGAACATCGCAGTCTGCCACGATTGGCATTTTCACCAGTCAGTGGGTCTCCAGAATGGCAATGTGGATCAGGCAAGGGGTTGCGTGGCGATCGCAGGGGCACGCAGTGGCTGGAAGAGATACCTGGAACAGGGATTGCGAGGCAGAGGTTGTCTAAACTGCCGCAGGGAGCGCCGCCAAGGCAGGTGGCGTCATCGCAGCACTGCTCGTAGGCGCCGCCGCAGGCCTCACACACTCCGCGTGCTGAGCTACTAGTGGTGCACATCAGGCCGACATCTCCGCAGAAGGCTCCCCCGCAGCAGGGCTCACCTGCAGCGCCGCAGCCTGCATGCAAGCACCGTGTTCTGCCTGATTCATCGCCATCATGGCATGATCATCTGCAGTGCGAGCACCATGGTGGCTTCATTGGTGCGGACCTGCAGATCCACAGTGACTGAGGTCCAAACCTAACACAGCATCATCACTTTGAAAGTCACGACTCTTTTCTCTGGACCCTCGGCATTATCAGGAAGTGTGCATTGTTACGCAGCTTGTGCAAGTCAGGCGTGTCTCAATTCGGGGGCACTGCCAGCGCCTTCAAACCAACCCTATGCATTATACACATGCATGTGTACACATATGTGCGCCGCGGAAGCGTCGGCGGTGTCAGACTGTCGCGACTGCACCTGCAAATGCAGTGTGGGCACACAACTTCAAACCCGGAAAGCGATGTCTGCAAGTTGCGTACGCCGCTGCAGAGCGCACCGGCCGCGGATGGGGGGCCTGGGGGCCGTGGGTCTCGATCCCGGTCGCGGTCGACGCGGCAGACATTCGCCTGAACATCGCACTCAAACCTGACGCCCCCCCGCCGGTCGCATTCGCGGTGAAAGGACTCTGGACAGCACGCCGCCTCCAGAGCACCACATGTCGTGCAGAGTCCGTCCGTGCACAGCACCCCCGTCCCGCCACTTCTGTACTCGTAGAAGGGACACCCGGGGTCATAGCCTAAGGGGAATTCCGGGTCTTCATCCACGTCAGTGTCGCAGCAGGGCAGGCCCTCGGCACCGCAGGTGAGCTCACAGAAGCCATCGCCGTTGCAGGTGGCGGATGGCGCACAGGTGCCTCCGGAGCAGCAGAGCTCCCCGCGGCCGCCGCAGGCGGCGCAGGTGGCGCCGACGCATATGCTGCCCTGTTTGCACGCGGAGGGTGCGGCGTCCTCTGAGCGACAGCAACGGAAGCCCCTTCGGCCACACTCCACTCCTGCAATCTCCAGCTTCTCTGCAATGAAGTATCACAACATGTACAGGCATCTGCACGGTGTTGATGCGGGTCACAATTGAGATGTATGAATATACATTCGCAGCGTCGTTGGCTGTGCAGGGCGACTGTGCCTGCCCCATACGGCATGGGCATTTTGAATGCACCCGCTCAGTGCTACGGATGCAAGAGCAGTGGCTGCTACCACATAGTAGCTGGCATTGCCACACAGCAGATCAATCTGAAGGCGGGCTGCAGCTTGCTGCAACGACGCCTCCACAAGCGCCAAAGGCAAGGCACTGATGCACAAACTCTGATTGGGAAACCCACCTAGCTCTCCACTGGAGAGCGCCGGCTGCGGGTCCGCCCCTGGCACCCGGTACCGCGACTCTGCGTCCTCCAGGTCACTTAGGTACAGAGACACATATGCCTCGTATTGGGCTTGAGGGCAGTCTTCGCATGTGAGCGGCGCGGCAGTGTAGTCTGCGGCGATGTAATCTGGGAATTCCTCTGAATCTGCAGCGGGAAAGTCCAGCAGGTTGTCGCAGTACACAAAGTTGTCGTCGTTGACAAAGACGGATCTGGTGCCGGGCACGCAGGCGTCGATATCTGGGACGAGGGTGAACCCGGGCGGTGGGACGTCGTCGCTGTTGCGTTGCCTGCAGTTGAACAGCTTGCCACCGTTCTTGCAGTGGCTGAGGCTGCAGCGGGGGCAAGGCACAATCCACCTGCACAGGGGTGTTGAGTCTTCGGGCCAATCACAAAAACCTGGTTGTTCAGGTATGATTTCGGGATGGGAGCCCCCAAACAATGCCTGATGGCGATCCCGCCTTGTTGCGTAGCAAGAGGGTGAAACAGGTACCTACGGATACCGGAGCCGTTCTGCCGTGAAATTTCTGACAGCGCGCAGGCGTCTCATGTGTTCATCGGGCAGGCAATGTGGCTGTAGCATACTTCACAGGAACCTGCAGGCTGTGGTGTTCACAGGCGAACACAAGGGCAAGCGGTAGCGCGCACCTCGGGCCGTGCGGCCCCCGGCGGTGCTGCAGCGTGCGCGCCTGACCGTCTCCCCGGGCCAGATCATCGGCTGCAGCGCCCGCACCGAAGCCACTGACCCCGACCCCTGCAGCATCGTACACCAGCCCAGCGTGCAGATGCTCAACAGCATCATCGTCGTCATCACCATTGACACTTATGTCATGCCCCACTCCCCTCGACTGCGCAGCGACAGTGAGCACAGCTCCTTCATGGCGCTCGATGTGGGCATGAAGGGCAACGGCCGCGCCGGCAGCCAGGCCCCCCTCGTTATCGCCACCAAGCTCAGCCTCCACCTGTTGCACGCCCTCGACCGCGGCCTCCAGGGTCTTCCCTCCACTGCCCACCTCAGCAGAATCGTCGAGATCTCGTCTTTGCAGCTGTTGAGGATCATGTTCGGCAATGCGGCTGCGGCTGCGGCGGTTGGGCAGGCTCAAATTGGAGGCTGGGCCGTTCAGCTGGCGCGTGCCGGACAGTGATGGGTCCGGGGCTGCAGCGTGCATGGCAGGCAGGCACGCTGCGGCCAGCACACATGCACTGTGAAGGACACCCTGCAGGGCAATCGTCTTAGGGGTGACGCTGTTGCGTTCTCGCATAACTCAATGCCAAGGCATCGGCGGGACATATGACTGCACTCCGCCTCGGAGCTCGGGCACAGCGGATCCACGCTTTGTGTTAGCACGGACGCGTTCAACATTCGGTCACGAAATTTACCATGGGGACATAGAGGTGAGCCCGTGCAGCAGCTGCTAGCGGGGAAATGGCAGCCCTGCGGGGACGCACACTGAGCTCCAGCGGGCCGATCGGCATGACCGCGGTCGTCATGCATGCGCGGCGAACACGGTAGTGGCGAGGCTGTGAACATATTTAGTGTCAACGTTATGCTGCAGCGCTGCCTAGCATCATCCGGAATGAGAGCTGACGCAGGAAAGCGCACAGTGCGGATGGACCATACGCGTTGGTGGCGGTAAGTGATGCGCGTGCGAAACGTCGACCATTGTGTCTACATGTGACTCCCGCGACATGCGTTGCAGATGAACGGGCGCCAGCTGTATATCCCTGGCACGCCATTCATAAGAAGCTCTTACGAAGGCGCTTGGACAATCGCGTCGACATGTGCTCAAAATACCGCCAAATGGAATGCTGATGAGATTCTGACTACTGTTTTGCCTCCGTAAATGGCAGCTGCTAGCGGGGAAATGGCAGCCGCTAGCGGGGAAATGGCAGCCGCTAGCGGGGAAATGGCAGCCGCTAGCGGGGCAGCGCAAGCCTGCCACCTCCAATCAGTCGGCTACCGACCGCAATACACAGACTAGAAGGGCATAGGTACCATGATTGTTCTCGATTGGTGCATGGCTGCCCATGTTGTCTCTTGGCGGTATGTCTGATAGCATGCGCCCTCAGGTACCGACGTCGGAAGCGTGAGGAGGAACTTGTCATCGCTATCGGCGGGTTCACGGTCGTGCACTCACAATTCAAGCCTGCATCTCGCAGGATACATCGTCAGGCAGCAGGAGGCCGTACCATGGGCGGCAGTTGCTCGGCCGATTGGCAGGCTTTATGCAGCCCGTGCGCACAGGCGAGCCAGCGCAGCTAGAGATGCCTGCTGTGCTGCGAAAGTCGACATCTGAGTGCAATTACGAGGCATAATTGCTATCTGGGGGGTCTGGATGTAATTGCCCTGTACAGGGATCCGAAGTCGAGCACACTGCCATCGGTGTGACGAGTGGAAGGCATAGGCTCGTGGAGTCTTGGAACGGCATCTGCTCTACTCAAAGACACGTTTTAGCGTGAAAGCGGCTGCATTCACGGAACGCGCGGTCGATCGTATGCTGCAGAATGTTGCTTCACGTGGAGGCCGCGACTCCTGCAGCTGCGCACGCCACCTGCGCCACGTATAACGCAGCATTGCAGCACCATTATGAAGATCTTCCTGATGCATCAGGAAGATACGGAGATGTTGTGTGTTTCGTGATCATATCGACATCGAGCCGTGTCGGGCATGCGTGTCACGAACCGGACGGTATCGACCCTCGTCTCAGGCATAGGAACGTCGAAGAGGTTGCTCGTGACGCTCTCTAGGTAGAGTAGGCAGGGTAGCCACCCAGCCCGCAATGTCACCGACCCCACTCAGCCACGATAATAATTTTACCGCATGCATGTCCCGCATACATGCCAGAATGATTGAACTTGCAATCGCAGGGATTCGAACCTGGTTGCACAAGACAACGCTGCTTCGACATGCACACACGCTACTCTAAACACAAGGCCTGTGAGACCGTTGCTGCAATCGTCAATGCAGCAACTTAATATGACCTGGAGGTGCCTCACCGCTTTTCGTGTCAGGAGCATCCCCCGGCTTGCTGGCTTCCTCTGCCGATTCACCTTCGTGATGGAGACCAAGCTCTGGCGCAGACCCAGCCAATGTTTCCGCATCAAGATGATGCCGCTCGGGCATCTGTCGGGGTTACATGCAGGCCGCTGCTGCCAGCCAGGCCCGGGTTCGCAGCTAGGCTGTTGTGCTGGAGCATGCCTGGAAGCGGTGTGTCCCTGGCCGCAGCGTACACAGCAGGCAGGCAGAGCACGGCCAGCAAAAATGTGCCCTGGACGATCATAGTCCCCTGCACGAGTGGGTGACCAGTGAATTATTATTGTGGTAGTTGCCTGGAGACCTGGAGCGGAGATCTGACCAGATGGCATCAAGCCGTTCGACTTCAACACACGATACACCTCATAACACAGCAAACAGGCAACATGCATAGCTTGGCCGCAGGTATCGCATACAAGCAACAGATGGCGATCTCTAGTGACTAGAAGCGAAAATCGCCGCAGCTTCCAGCCCAGTTCAGCTGACAGGTTGCGGCTGATCATTGCCTTGTTCCCGGCACCAATGGAAGCACATTCTCGTGTGCGAAATGCATTTCTGGGAAGGAAAACACATTCAACAGTTGCTGCGCACCATCGTCGTCGGGGTGCTCACGTCCACAGGTTGCAGGGCGTGCCGCTTCCTGCGCAGTGCTGCGCTCATGCATATGCATGCTCGCGATGCTTCGGCTCGGTGATTGCCTTTGCACGCTGATACGGCGTCGGGAGGCCTCGGAATTCAAATCTGCTTCTGTAATAACTGTTACACTCCTGACACCGGTACCGGAGCTCTGTACGCTCCTGCGGCTACTCAGATCGTGAGCTCGACACAGAGGCTCATGGCGCTGCACAGATGCAAGGCAGGCCTGCAAAAGCAGAGAATTTTGCCAAGATGTGCTGAAAATCCGCAACGAATTCAGTCAAGCAGCAAGCACATGTGGAGGTGCAATGGAGGCGGCACTCCCCAGCTCTAGGCTGCCGCTACATTCGGTGATGGTGCCCCGAGAACAAGCACGACAGCCTGCTTGCGTGAGAATCACTCGCATCACCGTAAAACCTGACAGTCATCTCAGTATCCAGTTCGCATAGGCCGTTGCTTGTGTCGTGTTGCATCAGCCATGGGCAGCACGAACAGGACATGTCGAGGTGCTTGCCGACCCGTCGAATCTGTTGCAGCTGATGAAAAACAAGGTGAATTGGATTTGATTTGTCATATCCTTGCTGGACCGTGACGACTCCTTGTCGCCATGACCACATGCCGGTTGTGCACACCATCACGCCGCGCTGCCCTGTGCACATCTGTATACTTTGTGTTTGTACTTATACTTTGTGTGTACTTTGTGTTGCAAGGCACCGTATAGAACGCCCATATGATGCCACACTTGCGATCGCATGCGCGGCGGGGCCAGTCCGCCTCCAGACAGCGGGCCTGCCCCTTCTCCCCACATTCACTCGGCAGGCCCTGGTCTGAATCAACACCGCACAAGCATTCAGGTGAAAGCATTCGCAACGCATGCAGCCCGGCAAATGTACGTGATCAGATATTATCTGAAGATATAGCCGCACGAAATCCTCGCACAGCCGGCTAGAACTTGCGTTGTGTTCATGCGTAATGGCTGGAGGGCGAGTCAGTGGTTGCTCTGGCGTTGATGCCGGTTGTTGCCGTCTGTTGGTTAATTTTGCTACTCTGCCATACAATGGACGGGGATCTTTCAACTTGATACTTCACACAGCACATGCACTACTACTTGAAAGCACTAACTTGTGATCTGCAGTATTACCTGCCTCGCTCTGTCCTCATAACTCTGTAACAATGTAGTTACTCAATCCTGGGCATGGAAATCTCGAATTTTTCCTTGCATTGCACTTGTGGGGGCTTTCTGGACTTTGGTATGACTGTGGTGTTGCATTGTGAAGCTTGATCAGCGTGGATTTAAATTGTCATTGCAGAGATGGCGATAGGAGACCCGTGTGTAACGCAATGTACAGTCCAAACAATTCCTTGCATGAAAATCATGCGCACTCAACAATGGGCAGGGGTGCTTAGAGAATCAACGAAGTCCGCGGGCCTTGGCTGGTTGCTACCTACAACATTGTAAGAAATGAAAATCAGGCACACTACACCAAACTCTGAGGGTAAAAGTCATTCTGCCAATATCGTGCTTCTGCATCATGCCGACCCTGTTGTGGCTATGACATGCACAAGGATGTGCACAAGCAAGGTCCAAGTGCCCAGCTTCCAACAGATGAACAATTCCTGTCCCCAAATGAAGATATGTACGCACTGACAACACCTGGTCCAACACCTGGTCCGAGGATTCTGAATTCAGTTCCTGCACTGTCCATCCCGTCACACGGACGTGTCCAGACATGCGGGCCCTACAACATTACCACTCCATCAAATGCATGCAAGCTGCACTTCGGCCCCGGGCCGGAACAGAGCTGCAAAGCAAGGCATGCGGTCATGCCAAAGCGATATCGACGTCGTGGCTTTCAGAAAAGATACCTGTAAGTCTGTTACAATCGGGCCACATCAACGCATGGTCCCCCACCTCCCACTCTCTATACCCCAGCCGGGAGCCTGCTTGGCGTGGCCACCAGGATCAGCCCGACACGAATGTCCTCTTCCATCTCTGACCGCCGCAACAAGCCGCCAGCAAGTTGAATTAAAAGTGCCAACCCCGGAGGCATAATTATCAACTGATGAGGATGGCATATATAGTGCTACTTGAGTGGCAGCTTCACTCATAACACTGCATCCCACACTCCTGTTCTGCATACATCACACAAATGTACACACCGTGCACCATCCCCCGGTTCTAGCGGCAAAAGGCAAGCTTCCACACACGTCGGTTCGCCCCACTCAAATACCTATGTGGCGTCTACAATTAGGTCTCTAGCCGGCCGCTGGCAATGCAGACACCCATCCCAAGCAGCTCAACGCATGATTCCACAGATCATAGCCTATGCCGCCGCGATAAAAGTGCCGTCATGCGCAAAGGCATTCGCAAGCCTATGAAGACTTGCCGCTTGGGCTCAAACGTAGATGCCGCATCATGAGTGCACTATGGGCAGGTATAGACCGTGTGGACCTGCAGAAGGTACAACATATGCGCATTCTAAATGACATGTACATTGTGTAAAATCTATCAAGATCAGCCGGGACAGGTCTGACAAACAAACATCATGGTCTGCACATGGGCTCACTGTGCCATGCATTCACAGCAACACCTGCAGCACGCAAGTCCGAACAAAGGCACACTGCCATCCAGTGCGCACTTCCGCCGCGGCAGAACACGGTAGGATGGCATAGGTCGAGAGCAGGCATAACTACATGACTGTCAAGCACAGCCTGGCGTGCATATGGTGCCATACCTAGCCGGTGGTGAACGTGAAGAGGTTCGAACGGATCCGCGGAGAAGGCAGTGGACCGGACGGAGGAGAGATAGGTTCCGAAGGAGGGGGGCCAGGCTCAGAAGGAGGGGGTATTGCATCAGCTGAAGGGGGGACCGGGCTGGGGGGCAGTGTTTGCGCAGGCGGGGGGTCCTCGGGCGCTTGTGGGGCCGCCAGCGGAACTGCAGGCGAGGGAATTTGCGGGGGCCCGGGCTGAGGGACTGGCGGGCCTTGCAAAGGTGGTGATGGAGGTGGGAGCGGCGACGTGATCACTGTTGAGCCGGGTACTCCACTGATAGTGAATGAGAATAAAGGCGGCGTGGGGGAGGCGGGCGCCTGCGGCAGCGGTAGCGGAGGCTCTGGAGTCGGTGACTGGGTGGGCGGTCGCGATAGTACACCAGTTGCCTGCGGGCTGGGGGGCGGAGGCAGACCTGTAGACTGAATATCAGGTGGCGGCGGAGGGGCCGCCGGAACTGCGTTGGGGAGCGGGAGGGGGAGCGGGGGCAATTCCGGTGGGGCTCCAGACACTTCGCATCTCACGGCATTGTTGCAGACCAGCTCGTCGGCGCAGGGTGTGCCTCCGGACACTGGACGGCAGCACGGCTGCCCACTGCCTCCACATGTGCGGCAGAAGCTGTCAACACACGCAAGGCTGTCGTAACACTCAAACGCCTCCTCTCCTGCCGAGACGTCACAGCATCGTTCATCCAGAGAAGCACACGGCGGTGCACAGACGTTGTTCGCGTTGCATGCTGTCCCAAAGTTGCAGGATCCACCATCGCAGCATGGCAGACCCTCAGCTCCGCAAAACTCTGGGACACAGAGGCCGGTC
Source organism: Ulva prolifera (assembly GCA_023078555.1). Taxonomy (NCBI): domain Eukaryota; kingdom Viridiplantae; phylum Chlorophyta; class Ulvophyceae; order Ulvales; family Ulvaceae; genus Ulva; species Ulva prolifera. The sequence continues at coordinate 6,439,524 of CM041198.1, read as the reverse complement.
GTAAAATCGCACTGTATTGATCCTCCAGACAGACATAGCGCGCCCTCGCAGCATGGCAGACCCTCGTAGCCACAGTCAACAGTGCAGATACTGTTGTCAGGGTTGCATGTGGAGTCGGCGCACGCGCCTCCGGAGGGGCTCGGGCAGCACTGTCTCCCTGCACGGCCACACGGCCCGCACAGGCGTGTGCCGCCTATGGGGACGCAGGCAAAGAGCACCGCAGTGAAACGGCTGCCCACAGCAGCGCAAGGGAAACGCTCGCCGTCTTGCTCTCCGCAGCACGTACCGCCCGGCAGACCACACTCTCGAGCTGCACGGCACACGCCAGATGCATAAATGTCCTCAAAGCTAGTGAGTAGTCTCCAGATCCCAATCAGACTATCAAAGATCAAAAGCAACAGTCAGCGCAAGATGACCCTAGTGAGCAGCATTGTGTGCATCTTGTGTTGTCAGAATTAAACGATGTGGGCACACTCTCGTGGCTGCACGTACCTACATGGGCGGTCGAATGTGGAGCGCCCCCTATCCTGGGGCCGCAGAATTTTTGTATGGGGGCATGATCCAGGCCTATCAGTGCGTATACTGGAATTGCGAGGGGCGACAGTAATGCTCACGCGGCCTTATCACTCGGGTGTTCTTCCCAGGTGTGCGACTGACAGGGTACACAAGGTACATACCAGCATCAGTACTCACGTGATTGCATGCTATCGACGTGTGATGCCACAGTATGTTCAGGTTTACTTTACTTTACTTCACATCACTTGCTGTAGTCAACTTCACATTTTAGGGAGACCGTGCCAATGATTTAAACGCATGCTCCGACCATCCACATACGCTTGTAGGTGTGGTGGACCAAGCGCTGCACGTGTCGCCTACTGGCGGCCAAAGGTGCTCCCACACGGTAACTGTGGTCTGCTGAACTAGTGGTAAATTGCTGCAGAAAGAAAGGTCTTCGGATTGTACCAATGAACTGGGACCACACATGACCATGCGTATGACTACGAGTTTCGTAGAAAACGACCATTTGCTCCTTACAACCCCCTCTCAACAGAGCTGACAACGTCGAAGACCAGGACCACAAACTAGGAAACAAAAATTCTGGATGGATCAGAATGTATGATGTCACAAGGATACATGACGTCCTTGTTCATATGCTTCGCATCGCACGGTGGTGGCACACGGTACCCGTCCGTGGTTCAGTACCCACCATCATGATGGGGCCAACTGGGTTTCGTCGAGGTGCACTGAGAAGTCACCCCCAGGGATGCTTCAGACGGCATCGATCGAAAACCTTGCAATAGCATCTGTCGTCAAGTGTATGCATCAGGCAGATGTGACGGGAGAATCTGTTTTGAAATCAAGTACCTGCCTCGCATGATGTCGACTTCTTGGACCAGAGACTTTGAAATGCTTGGGGATCATGCATCAGCATGCATGACTTTGAGCAGGTCCCACAAGGCACATCAACAGACATCAACACCAGTGGACGTTGTACCAGTGGCTATGCGGCAGTGGTGTGTAACACAAGCGATGCTGTGTAGTGCATCTATTAGTGTCTGTTCGGAATATCGGAGTCCGTGAGCACAACCGGAGCTTTCCTGGTCACGGAATACGCCGCAGCAGCAGGCATGCGCAGAACATAACCAGCCCAGCCTTCCTATATTATCCTTAGTAAGGTCGAAAGCCACATGGTGGCAGGGCGAGTCAACCAGACGCCGATGACTATTGCACCATCATACGCTACAGTCCAACACGTCATAGCATGCACATCTGGCCGTGACTGAGGGGCCACGCCCACAAATCTGCTAACCTCCAGATGTACTCTACTCTACAGCGGTGTGTGTGTCAGAATGATCAAAAATGTGTGCGCTTCGTTGTTGGCTATTTGGTGTACGTGTGCGTGTGCGTGTGCAGTGCGTGGGGGGCACATGGGTTTATAAATAATAATTAGTTCGGGGCTCTGGAGCTGAGCTGGTGGGGGGGGTGAGGCGTGCGGTTGTGGGCGTGGGTGTGGGGTGTGGGGGCTTGTGCGTGGTTGTGTGGCTGTGGCTGGTGCGTGTGCTCGTGTTGCATGGGCGTGCTGCTGTGTGCTGTGTGCTGTGTGTGGTTGGTTGCGTGGGTATGGGTTCCTCTGCCTGTTGCTCGTGGTGCTACCTGCCTTGCTTGCTTTGTCCTTGTAACACAGGGGTTGAATATGTTGTTGCGGTGCACAGGTGTAAAGGTTGTGCGCATGCTCTGCGTCAAGTGGCTGTGGTGCACTTGTGCAATACAGTGTGCTTTGTTCCTGGAGCGATTCCTGTCGGGCTATCTCTGACACTCCGTCATCACAACAGATGCCATCCACTGCAACATGTACTCACTTCAACTGCCCCCAACCATCAATGTTGGGGCTTTACTGTAGCATATATGCCAATACATTGCGATGCATGATGTCCCTGCCCTGCCGGACAAGGTGGCCATGTGAGTGTGTTTGTGAGTGTGTGGTGTTGCTGAGATCCAGCCGATCTTCTGTATCTAATGGCCGACACAGAATCACAAAGATTCACAGTGAGATTCATATTTGCATGTGGCCCCAGCTACACCGGACCCGGAGCTTGCACAGTTTCGATGGCATTCGCAATGACACTGCAAGTTCCGTCGGAGCCAGCTCAAACCATGTGGCACTGACAGCGGCTCCGCACAATGCAACAGGTCGTGAACGGCGGTCAAAGGGCGATATGAGACTGGAAGCAGTACCCGGGACAGGGAAGGGCAGGCAGATATTGTCCAGGCTGCCGCAGGGGGCGCCGCCAAAGCAGGTGCCACCGTCACAGCACTGCTCATATTCCCCGCCGCATGTCTCACAGAGTCCCTCAGTGTTGCACAGCAGGCCCACGCCGTCCTCCCCGCACGAGGTGCTGTCGCAGCAGACTTCGCCAGCAGAACCACAACCTGCATACATGGACAACGTGACAGGGATCCTGGACGACCATCTGCGACCGCAGGAGGCAAGTCACTACGGCTAATCATGTCCGACTGCAAACAACACCCCATCGTAAAAACGGTCTGAGGCAGAGCGCACTGTTCGAGGGCACAGTGTCTTCAGGCTGCGGCAGGCCCGGAATGCCAGTGATACCTGGATTACCACGGCAGAGCTGCGCTTCAGGGTCGCACGTGGCTGTATTCCTGCAAGCGGATGGAATCCCGGGTCTCTCGAGACAGCAGGGCTGCTCAAGACCGCCACATGCTGTGCAGACGCCGGACACACAGTTCAAATCAATTCCAAGCCCTGCCAATCCCGAAATTGGGCAGGCTTCAGAAGGCGTGACAGTGTCACAGCATGGCAGGCCTTCAGCACCACAGTTGAGCTCACAGACGCCAAACCCGTTGCAGGAGGCGGTCGGGCCGCAGGTGCCACCTGAGCAGCAGACCTCGCTGCGGCCTCCGCAGGCAGCACAGACTCCTCCGAGGCATACGCTGCTACCCTCGAGCTCGCTGCACGCGGAGGGTGCGCCATCATCTGCGCGACAGCAACGGAATCCTCTGCCGCCGCACATCACGCCTGCAAACAAAAATATTCATTCTGGAGCGATCGGCTGCAGACCGCTCCTACACCTATGCGGACTCCATTTCTGCATGTCTGAAAACGCTCAAACGATCGGGACTGCAGATGCCGAGAAGCCTACCAGACCTGTGACAACTGTACATGTGGAGACCTGCGGCATGTATTGAACGGCCCACGAGCATGCAGGATGGCGACCTATGAGATGAGCCTGAAAGAGTTCCACTGGTGATGGCACTGCCGCATGTTCTGCGTTCGCTCACCTACAGAGCTTCCAATTGTCGAGGCACAGGCTGCTCTGGGACACCACACAGCCGCATCCACTAGTCCTAGAATCGAAGCTGAATGATACATGTCACATTGATGTTGATGTAGAGCAGGCCACATGGCCATGTACCATGGTTTCTGTGAAGCAGCTCTGGTCATATGGTACAATTGCATCTGATACGTGTGCCAGTGCTGCACTGTCGCCATGGTGTACTTGATCATGTAGTTGCATGTACAAGGATCAGATCCCACCTAGTTCTCCGTTAAACAGTGCCGGAAGCAGATCTGTCCCTGCTGCACGATACCGCGACTCCGCATCTTCAAGCTCCAGACCTCCTACAAGCAGATATGGATCCGCGTACGGCTCGTACTGGGCCTGGGGACACCCTGTACCATTGCAGGCGAGCGTGCGGGCGGTGTAGTCTGAGGCGCTGTAGTCGGGGAGCTCCTCGGCAGCATAGAAGTCCACAGCACTATCACAGTACACGAAAGGCCCACCATAGACAGCGAATACGGCATTCGTTCCCGGCACGCAATCATCGAGACTCTGGACGGTGGGCAGCGGGGGACGTTCAGGAGAACCGCTGGTTAATACAGGCCTGCGGCAGGTGTACAGCTTGCCAAAGACCTTGCAGTGGCCAGAGCGGCAGCGAGGACACCGTGAGGCCCACCTGCGCAGCGGCCAGGTGTTGGTTGATCATATGGAGCCACATGGCCTGTCCTCCGGTCTTGTTCAGCCCCGATGAGTTTACCTGTTTCAGGGCTGGCGCCAAGAAGCCTCAAGCTAAGGGGTGAGACACCCCAGTCCAAGGCCACAGGCGTAATTCCGGCAAGTTGAACACAAGTGCATATCTAGGTTGCCGCCATCCGACCGTGGTTGTATATGGTGGATGCTGCAACACATTAAGTGTGAAGAAACCCGGAGGCACGGCAGATTGCCACACACAAGCACATGCATGGCCTATGCAACTTCTCAGACAGTCCGTGCTTTGCACGGGCCCGATATGCCTGTGTGCGGGAGTATTGTCTGCATTTGAGCACACATGAAGCAAATCCGGCGTGGTGGCACGGCCCTTGTGGGACATATGCATGGCTCGTTCAGACTGGCCATGAGATCACATATGTCAGCTTCATCTTCATCGAATCATGATTCCGCAGGTATTATACACCGCCAGCCCTCACCTCTTCTTCAAAGACATCTACAATTGTCAGCGTCTGTACCGATGCAGACCCCTTGTACAAGGGCGACCCCGTCAAGGTTTGATCGCACAAAGAATACAAAGCCTCCCTCTGATGTTGGACGAGCCAGAGCGACTCGGACCACGCTTAGAATGGCTTGCCGCGTGGCCCAGCGCTAGGTACGTGCGATCACAAGTGTAGCAGACCGATTCCGAGTCGGGCAATGCAACCCATTCGAACGGCCATGCTTAGCCAGCTTAAATACTGTAAAGTTGTAACTAACATTGCTGCAGCATTGTAGTGTTTCATCAGTGTCCTCCAGTGCATGCACGTTCTCGTGGGACAGAGAGCCTCGAGCCAGTGCTTCGGCTCGTACACCATGATGAGGACGTGTGCGCACGTGTCAAAGTATTTACAAAAGAGTGAACGGCAGAAAACAAACACTGAAACCGAATCTCATCCGAATCAACAGCGAGGACGTGTGCGCACATGTCATCACACGGGCCACTGACACTAAACGTCATATGCAGGCTTCTGCATGCCCCCGTCACACATGGCAGCACTGAAGTGGGAAGCAGTACATGGAAAGGATTGCTGTGCAACTCCAGACTCCATGCACGCGATGTAAGCACATTTTAAGTATAGTACATCTGAGTTGACTGAGCCATATGCAGGGGTGGGGGGGGGGGGGGGGGGGGCACAGACCTTTTGCCATGCGGCCCTCGGCGGTGCAGAAGCGCCCGCGACTTGCTGCTCTCCCATTCCACATGATTGTCTGTGTCGTCATCTTCACCACCGTCTGCGCCAAAACCAAACACTATGGCATCGTAGTCCAGCTTGGCATCGAGATGCTCTCCAGCATAATCATCATCCTGCGCAGGCCCCCGCAAATCTGTATCACCAACCGCCTCAAGCGCATCACCACCGTCTTGGTCGTGTGCGACAAGTCTGGGTATGTCCAGCGGGTCCCCCTTGGTGTCTCGGCCGCCCACCTCCTGAAGGAATGTCGAATCGCCCCCGCGACTGACCCCGACGTCATTGCCTGATGTAGCTTCCGTTGAGATGTACTGCTCGAGATCTTTTGCCAGGATGTCTCGCACATGGCCGCCATGTAAGCGCAGCCCAGGGTCCGGTGTGGGGGCCGAACCGCTGTGCTGGCGTGCCCCTGCGAGGTGCGTGTTCTTGGCCGCAGCGCATACAGCAGGCATGCACAGCGCGGCCAGCGCGCACGTGCTCTGAATCAAAACCTGCACAGTCAACCATACCAGTTGACGCCCAACAAGTGCAGGAGGCTTCCTGGCAAAGCTGCTGGAGTGCCTGAGCATCTATGGGACAAACATCATATATATACCCTGGACGTCGCGCTCCCTCGGCAGGCCATGCGCAGAAGCACAGCAAGTGCGGCGTAAACGTCGCGGCTCACCGAGCGCAACCTTGAGGCCGGCCATCTGGGCCATTGGATGAACATTCTGACTATGACAGTGCAGGTGCACACGCATCATGATGATCTGGGCATTTTTCACGCAAAGCCGACATCCTTTCGTCTACGTGAATCCACCATCTGGCACGGGGCGCATTCGCGAACGGCTCCCGGAAACGCATGCTCCTGACAATGTTAGGTGTTACAAAAGAGTGAACAGGAGAAAACAATGCATGCGATCATCAAATGACAGCGAGCTGGCCGGCCACGCCATGCAGGCTATCAGGCCTCAGGTGCCATACGTATGCTATCGTATTTAAGAGATGCAGGGCCGCGCCGGACGTAGCTGCCCACAATGTATACTGTTTTGCCCGTTAGCTTCGGAAAGCAGTCGGGATCCAAAGTGGATTTGCAATTGCTATGGCCCGTCTACGTATTGTGCACAGAATTCTTGTCACACTGCATGCGTGTGGCCCGGCTTCGACTCATCGGACGTGCCGTTCGGACACACTGCGGCCACACCGAGACGTGAGCACATCTGCAACAGAGATCACCACTTCACTCTTGTGAACCGGCACGTGCAGCAGGAAGAGCCTGGGTCGAAGCCTCTTCACATTTCGTTTGTGCCATGCATCTGTATGCGGCGCAGGTGTAGGTCTGTTTGCGAAAGCCGAGCTTTCCATGCGTCAATCGAGTGGATCACGCAGCATCATATGACGCATGATCACGCGTCGACTCATGATTCATGAGTCGTGTAGCATCATGCTGCAGCTGCATCCGATGACCGGCTGACTCTCGCTCTCCATGGTCTCGTTCATTCGTAATACGAATTTCGTATCGAGTTCAGACTCGAAAAAGATCGTGAAAAAATATGTGGCTTTGGTGGAAGCAGTACGGCACAGGAGACTTCGAGTTGAAAGGTGAATAGGAAGTGATTCCGTCGTGGAACTTGTCTTCTCCCATTTACACTTTAGTGATCTCGAGCCGGAAGTCAGCGACGCGAAAGAGCCTTGCGCGAGTCGATGGGCTGTACCCGGAATATCAGTACGCAAGAGCGAACGGGCATGGACACACAAAGCATGAAAGCGCTTTCGACTGAGACGCGGCCAGCCTGCGCATCCGCTGCATGTTAGCAGCAGCTGCACGAGTGGCGCTGTACGACTGATATGCGGATGAGATTCGGTTTCAGTGTATGTTTTCTCCCGTTCACTCTTTTGTAACACTGATAAACCTCCAAACGAGGGCGCAGCCTTGTACTGATTACAAAAGAGTGAACGGGAGAAAACCAACACCGAAACCGAATCTCAGCCTTGTACTCGTGCAATTCGAACGCTACCAGCTCGTAGCAGCTTTGTCGGATCAGCAAATCATGTACATGGCTCAGCGTTGCATGCTTGGGACGACGGAGCTCGGCACGTTCCAGCGGCGGTCAAGAGTCGAAGACGTCGACAGTTGCTTGAATTCAAGCAGATCCGCAACCCTGCTTCGGAGCTCAGTAAACATGTAGTGAGATGAGATGGCTGCGGACGTTGCCAGAGGCTTGCTGTCGGCATGACCGTTTCACACCGCTGAAATGCTGCACGAGGCCCCTGGCGCACATGCGCGGCCCTTGGCGCGCGCAGGCAGGCTACGTATACCGCCGGCAACGGTGTCTAGTCACTGATGATGTGAAGTGCTTATTCACAAGCGGAATTGTCAACTGTATGAAATACCCGGCAATACGTTGTCCATGTAACACTTAGACCTTCCGACATAGACGGCACAATCACCATGCCCCCTCGTGCAGGACCCCGGTCGTGTCAGAACAGGCGCTTCTCAAATCAGGCTGGAAAGCAGCAAGTTGATCTGAATGATGCCTGGCGCAGAGGTCTTTCGGAAAGCGGACGTCGCGGTTTCTCTTGTTGCCAGAAGTGGTATTCTGTAGCCTTGGTCCCGCGACTGGAGGAAGCACTTCGCTGATCAAAGGCTGAGATTCAGATACATAGGCATTTGCTGAGTAAGTGATGGTCGCACCATCGTCGCGGCGCGGTGCTGGAGTGCACAAGTCACACGGTGGTTCAGCGCCGCTTCCACTTCAGCTTCCTGCTCCGATGGCGCTGCGCCAGTGCGCAACCTTCAAGCGCTACGATTGAAGTTGGCTTGGGTCTTCGGGTCCAATGCAGATGGTTCCTGGACTCTAGACAAGGGAACTCGGTACGCGCTCGCGAGACATGTACACAGGCTGCAGCAGCTGGTGCCGTAAACATGAACTCCAGTGCCACCGGTCCAACTTGAAGTGTGTAGGTGAATGTCGCGCTGATACATGTTTTCGTGCGGAGCAAGCGTCTCACGCCAAGGGGAAGGGGGCGTTGGAGGCTGCCGCTGCTAGGGCAGTGAGCTGCGGTCTGCATGTCGCACCGATCGATATCTGGAAGATGGTTCGTTCAATCTGTTGTAACGAGATAGTCGGACAATCTGTCTACATATTGTACGTGTCGTGTCACATCGGCTATCGGCAGAACAAACAAGTGCTGTATCGAGTATCCGACGGACATGGACTCGTCGACGTTGTGCATGCTCTCACGGTGTCACAATTGCAGCCTTGTGGACAGTGGCGACGCGGGTGGTGACACCGTGAGAATAGCGGGTAATTTGGGAGCAGGCTCACCAACGCACAACGCACCCGCTGACCAGCTCACAGAATGAACACTTCTGCTTCCCCCCGCACGGGGTAGGGCACTCGGGCCTAGGACGTGTTCACCGGGAACGCGGAGCACTCCGGCATCCTCAGGACTCCGTAGTAACAACTATGGACTCGCAATAACCCCCTGGCAGCACAGAATCGCCATTCAACACGAAATGGCGGAAACCACCTTTTCGACCGAATTCACATGCATATCTCAGAGATAGCTGGGCACTCTGGCCTGTTGTGCCCATTTTTCAGGCGTCCAATGCATGCCCGATGGCCTCCAGATACCCCCAGTATGCCTCTATTGGTTTTTATTATGCTTGGTTCCATGCTTTCTGTTTCTGTGGGCTATAGACTAGCAGTCAATGCCGCATGTGCCTTAGATGGACCACCATGCAAACTGCGACCTGATGGTGCTTGCACAGGCAGGAGAGGATGGTGGAGGTGTACGTTGGAGGCGTGTGTGCTGTGGCGATTGTGATCCTGTGTCCCGCGGCTAGACAAAGGATGCCTACATCTTGTGCACAAGGTAGCTGCTATATGCGCCTTGCATGTGCTGTGTTAGGCGTGCTTGTGTCCGTTAATATACATTCAAGAGTTCTCACTGATGATTCCTTGTATTGCATGCTTGACATGTGCAAGTGAACCAGAACCTGATCACAGCTAACTGAACATCTGAACAGCTGTCCCACAGGCAAGGCGCATAGAAATATGGAATTCATTTCGACCTTCGAAAGTGTATTTGTGCAATTGTGCAAAAACAAATATTCTGGAACACCGCCGGCAATAGTGAAGCCTTTCCAGGTCTGTAGATAGCCGCTGGCAAGCTGCATCTCATACACAGGTCGCATCACTAGGAGAATGGTGACATTCCGGGGCGGAACCGAAGGCGTTCCGCTGACAGAGGAACGTTCCTACGAGGCTCTTGACCATCCGCCCGCGTGCGTATGCTTCACAAGGAACGATGGTGGCGGAATGTCCTATGGCTTCCTCGGTGGCCGCGGAATGTCCGATGGCTTCCTTGGTGGCCGCGGAATGTCCTATGGCTTCCTTGGTAGCCGCGGAATGTCCTATGGCATCCTGGGCAACAGCGCTGACCGGAACGTACGCGTGTGCTCTTCCATAGCGCGAGACCAGGCCAAGCAGTCTCCGCAGATGAAGAACACTGGAAAGCCATTGCAAGCTGTTGCGAAAGCTACAGCGCACATGCAGGTCCGGCAGACCGAGCTTGGAAATGTGTGGACACATTATGTTGGAAAGGAGTGAGCACAGCAGGATATAATTGCGACGCACATATGCGTCTAGGATTCGCCTTATAGGCTGGTGCAACGCTGGATTGTCTGGGTAAGATATGGACCTCATTCGTAATTTGGATCTGGCCTGCTAATGGTCGGTGTGGCACCTTCCAGGGCAGCGCCTGTGTGCCCAGTCAGCACCTTCGTGGAATGGTCGGTGCCTCACCAACCATTCTGTATGCGAGCAATGCATGTGCCCCTTCCAGGGCAGCGCCTGTGTGCCCAGTCAGCACCTTCGTGGAATGGTCGGTGCCTCACCAACCATTCTGTATGCGAGCAATGCATGTGCCCTTTCCAGGGCAGCGCCTGTGTGCCCAGTCAGCACCTTCGTGGAATGGTCGGTGCCTCACCAACCATTCTGTATGCGAGCAATGCATGTGCCCCTTCCATGGCAGCGCCTGTGTGCCCAGTCAGCACCTTCGTGGAATGGTCGGTGCCTCACCAACCATTCTGTATGCGAGCAATGCATGAGCCTGGCTGCTCAAGTGTCGACAGGATGCCCACGAGCACCGAGTATCGACTTTGCTGAACTCTGGAGTGAGCGTGGTACCTTCCAAGCTTCCCAGAGCGCTGTGAGTCGCTTCAGACGAGGCAAGGTTGTTGTCGCGTGACCGCAGTCTCATCACGGCATTGATATAGACTCAGAGTTGTGTATCTATCGCTGGTATCGTCCTGGCGTCTACTGCGGCTAGCTGATTGTGTGCTGCGTCCCGAAAGTTTTTCAGATAATTTCGAAAAGTGTTGTAGAAGATGTCTGTCGTGGGTGGTGAGGAAGCTGTAGCCTGTTGCCCTGGCGATGCCCAGCCTGACACAAGCGTTGCCGCGTTCACACCACCCGCCTATCTGCGGCCGGCGCTGTCTCCCGTGATTGGCACGCTGATATCTCGGTCAGGCCATTTTACGGACTTGGGGCGCGTCGGCCGTAAAGGACAGCCCGGCTCTGACAGCGCTTGCGACGCTTGGTTGAATGCCGGGCTACAGGCGGTGGGCCGTGTCTCGCAAACAGTAGAACAGGGCGTAGCGTACGTGAAGTATTCTGTAGTGCTCGCTTGTCTGCAACTCGGGGCGTGGATGCGCGAGCAGGAGGAGTTGTTCGTCCCATCATGGGAGGGAATCTCAGCACCTCCACCTGGATGTGACGCCCCTTGTGTGCTGGCGAAGTTGTACGGCCAGAAAAAGGTGTGCCCACCCCAAACCCAGGAGGTCCGTTCTGTTTGGCCCCGACATTACACACGGGAAATGCACTGTCGGCGCCCATGCCCATCCGCCACACCCCCGCCCTTGTCACACCCGCCCTTGTTGGTGAATTCGCCATCCCGAGTCCCCCCGGATCATGTAGGTGCCTGTAACTGGGAATGTTCGCCAGCATGCCCCACCAGCGCCCGCTCGGGCAACCACCGAATCGGGTCACGCTGGGGCTGCTGGCTCCGAGACTGTACAACAGAGCGACAGGGCGGCGCACGGGCTCCCGCAGTTGAAGAGCTCCAAGAAGCGGAAACAGCCCGATGCCCCCCCGAAGGAACACGGCAGTATGAACCCCCCCCCCCCCCCCCCCCCCCCCCCCCCCCCCCCCCCCCCTCTCTCTCTGACACTTGTGTACTGTCGACAGTGCCTCCCTGTCGCTCTGTTTCCGACAGTTGCACGTGGTGTATCACGTTGTGTGAGCGGGGTGTGTTTTGTAGAGTACTACGTCGCCACTCCTCGGGCCATGTTGTGGGCCTGGTGTTTTTTCTTCAGTGGCCTCCCCCCAGACGCTCAGTGCATGGACGTGCCCAGCACCAAGCGTTCAAAGGCCGAGGAGGGGACGGGCGGTAAAAAGGGCAAAGCCAAACTCCAGGTGCCCGAGCCCACCTGCAACGTGCCGGTGGGTTGTAACCCCCTGTGCTCGTTGTTCTTGTACGAGAAGACGAGGGCGGCACTTCTCTGCTCTGAAAGCGGGAGGTCTCCAAGCGATGAATTGGCAGTGCGGGTCTATCAGGAGACAGCTTGCCGATCCGTCCTGTCAGGGCACAAGGGTGAGGTGTCCAAAGCGGTGACAAACTTGGCCGCCGGTGGGGGTCTGCTTACCGACATCCACATATTCTACCCTCATCTCATAGACGTATATGTGCGTTCCTCCTCTCTGGGCACCCTCTACAAACTTGCCTGGCGCATGTGACGTTGACCAGTAGCCTGGTGGAGCGATTTAGCAAACAGACCGTCTGCAGGACATTGACATCATCGGGGAGTTTGTTGCGGCCGTCTATAATCTGGCCCCTTTTGTTGTGGAGTACGCAGCGGCACACCCTCTGCTGAATCCGAGGCTGGTGTGGCTCCTTCAGATCCGAATCTCCCTGTAGCCACGACTACGGCGTGTGTTAGCTGCACATGTAGTCACTCAATCTAGGAGTTGTATACTCAACTAGCATGCAGGAGTCTGATCAATCGATGCTTTTTGCATCATGCTTCGCAGATGTCACGACGTTCCACCAAGCCATGCTTAGTGGCTGCGTCGCGTACATGCCAGTACGTGGGAAGCGGGAGTCCTGCGGGTCGGGGCTGCAGCTTTGCTTCGCCGCCTACCAGGCTATGGTGTTTGGGTGGGCGCACGCAGACCCCGATGTCAAGATGCGGGTCCCGGGGTGGGAACTTGAACCCTATCGCGATGCCGGGCCCTGCTTTTTGGATCCTCTCATGGCGGCCATACTCGTCACCGCTGTGAACACTTCCTGTGCGTCCCTAGACTGCCTCTGCCTGTTCCGAGGTGTTGCTGGTTCCGCTCCCTGGTTTGGTAGTGTACGCCATGCCTTTCCCCCGGTGGGCCTCTAAACGGTACCCCGCTTGCAGGGCTGTCACCCACCGGCGTCGGGAGCCCGGTGCACCGTTTCACCTCCCTCCTCATTGACGTCTGCCCGGGCGATACCATCTGGCATTGGGCATTGAGGGCATGGCGGTACCTGTGCACCACCAGTGTCCCTGAGATTGAAGGTGCCGCAGATCAAGGGGGCGCAAAGAAGAAGAGTAAGTTGCTTGCCCTTGTCCCTGCTTCATTCCAGGACATTGAGGACTGGGGGTACGACGCGGCGCAAATCCTGGCTACAAGGGCTATCGTCATGGGGATGCAGGTTCCAGAATGCGCCAGGTGTGTCATGCCGCTCTTGGGTGTTTTCCTGGATGCCCTGCAGTGTCATAACAGCGTTCAACTGCCCGCGCGAGTCACAGCTAGGGGGATGATTTCAAACACACTCGCTGTCTGTACAGCGGCGAGCTTGGGCACCTCCCACACTGTGTACGCCAGCAGCTACCCCCCGATGCCCTGGGTGCACCGCTGGTGTCCACTGCGGAGGGGGGTGGGAATAGTTCCACCTGCACCACCGGCGGTGGAAAGGGATCTGGTAGCGACGTGGACCCGGGTGATGGGGACCTCGCCGGCTTGCCGAAGCCCCTGGGTGGGGGGGGGGGGTGGGAGTGGCCCCGCCGCTGCAGCTGCCGGCACTGACACCGCCGCAGCTGCGCTGTCGCAGCCGGCTCAGCAGGCAGCTGCTGCCGGGGGGGGCCTGCCAAAGGCCCCGGGTGGGGGGGGTGGTGGCAGTGGCCCCGCCGCTGCAGCCGCCGGCACTGACAACGCCGCAGCTGCGCTGTCGCAGCCGGCTCAGCAGGCAGCTGCTGCCGGGGGGGGCCTGCCAAAGGCCGCGGGTGGGGGCGGTGGTGGCAGTGGCCCCGCCGCTGCAGCCGCCGGCACTGACAACGCCGCAGCTGCGCTGTCGCAGCCGGCGCAGCAGGCAGCTGCTGCCGGGGGGGGGGCTGCCAAAGGCCGCGGGTGGGGGGGGTGGTGGCAGTGGCCCTGCCGCTGCAGCCGCCGGCACTGACAACGGCGCAGCTGCGCTGTCGTAGCCGGCTCAGCAGGCAGCTGCTGCCGGGGGGGGGCTGCCAAAGGCCGCGGGTGGGGGGGGTGGTGGCAGTGGCCCTGCCGCTGCAGCCGCCGGCACTGACGACGCCGCAGCTGCGCTGTCGCAGCCGGCTCAGCAGGCACCTGCAGCCGGGGGGGGCCTGCCAAAGGCCGCGGGTGGGGGGGGTGGTGGCAGTGGCCCCGCCGCTGCAGCCGCCGGCACTGACAACGCCGCAGCTGCGCTGTTGCAGCCGGCTCAGCAGGCAGCTGCTGCCGGGGGGGGCCTGCCGAAGGCCGCGGTTGGGGGGGGGGTGGTGTCCGCAGATAGGCCAGGATCTGGCAGCAGCTCGGGGCCCGGGGATGATTGGGGCTGCGCGTCAGGGCCACCAACGGTCCTGAACGCATCATGGCCCGACGGAGGTACCCTTCTGGGTACTCTGGCCCGCGTATCAGGCGTTGCCCCCCCCTCTTCGGATCCATCCTCTGGGGTCTTGCCGGGGGGGGGGGGCGGAGGGGGGGGCACCCCGAGCGTGGTGAGGTCCACCGCCTCACAGCCCCCGACGGTCGGGCCTCAGTATGACCCCGTCGACCCCACGTCGGGACCAGACCGCCCTATGTGGGACCCTGCGACCTCGCTGGTGCCAGCCGGTCCTGGGACTCTTGTAGTATCCGTTAACAAGCAGGACCGTGGCCGCAAAACCGTCATAACCATAAATGACGATACGCCTTCGTCCGGTCCATCCACCTGCGACAGGGAGACGAAGCTGCAGTGTGCCGCTGCCATGTGGGGGACAATGACGCGCTGCAACCCGCGTCTACAGTCACCCGGGGATGACCAGAGGATCATGCTCATGGTGGTCCTTTCTGGCCATGGGCTGATTCCAGACGCCACCACCATGAACGAGGTCCTCTTGACGAGTCAGGAGGTGTGTCGCTGGTTGTATGAGTCCCCTGTCCACCTACGTCGTCCCTGTACGGTCCACCGTATCTACGATTCCGAAGTGTGACCTCGTGATGTGGCCTAACTGGCGCCGTGTTTGCAGTCTCCCCAAAACCCCATGAGTGAACTACGAGACGCGCTGGGTATACTGGAGGCGGATGACGGTGACATACCCGGCGGGGAGTAGGCTGCCTGTAGATTTGTAGGGAATTTGAAGGGGTTCATTGCAGTGGGGTGTGTGTGTTAGCGTGGGGGTGCGATGTGCCACAACACGGATCTGTAACCTGCAGTCCGTGTATACCTATGCAATTACTGGTGCGTATTGTCTCGAGCTGATACTTATGTTCGTGATGCCATTTCGCTGCAGCTGCACTGTACCTCGTTATCTCGATTACTGCAGCGCTGTGGGCTGCTGCCAGGGTGGCACAGTTGACACTGTTCTGAACACAATAGGTACATAAGGCAAGACGCCACAGTTTACCTACGGATTTCGACTCAGTATCCCAATCGTTATCTCGTGTAAACATAACTATCCATCCTCAATGGCTTCAGTTCGCATGCAACACATGTCTGCTGTTAGTATTACAATCAACAAATGACTCAACTTTGTCAGTAGTTTCTGCTAAAATAACATCCGCCTGGACAGCATCAGTCATCTACTGAGCAGCGCAGCTGCTGTACTCAACATGCGCATATTCTGTATTTATCGCCTAAGGCAAGGCAATGACATTTGAAATAGGGATCTATACTCGGCGTTCAGGGCTTCCGCCGGCTTCTGAACACTGGGGACAATATCAGTCCACAATGTCGTCCTGAACCAGTGCCTGCAGACAGATGCTCCCGCGTCAGAAGACATGCCAACTATCGATGGTGCCTGGACATGGACACGCGCAACGTACATGCATTGCACTGAAGGAGGCAATTGGTGCCTGGAGCGGTACCGTAGTTCCTCTTCCGTGAGGTCCGCGCAGATAGGCTCCTTCAGGTTCACATCCCACCTGGCATCAATTAAGATGCGTCGGGCCTCCTCTGAGCCTAGGCGACCAACGAAATCCCCCGCACGCCCCTTATTCTCCCATTCCTGTAACAGTGCACGTGCCATGAGGACACGGTATATCACTACATGCTCCGCCTTCAACAGCTTCAGCCGGCTGACAGCCCCCCGATCCACAGCGGACCCGTCGCTGGTGGACAATACCACCATGTTCTGGCGACCCTGGTCGCTCTGTTTAATGGCGTCACCCACAGCCTCTGCCATCAGGCAGGTGTGGACCCCGCAGTCAAAGGTATTCCGCTGTTCAGGAACACCTTTCACCTGCACACCGCGCCTGTGTTCAGAGGCCCCACTTGTGGCTGGCAGGACTAGTACGCCACACTGTGATGCGGTGTAACTGACGGCGACAGTGAGGTGACACACAGATGAGACATACCACGCGTAACTTGAGGAGGTACTTCGGCTTCAGCGCTGGCAGGGCACCTTGTTTGGCTCCGCGCTTCGGCTGGTACTTCTGTCGACCAGGTGTCGATAACCCCTCTGGCAGCTCAGTTAGGGGGGGTTCCCCCTTAAGGCCCTGACACAGCGCCAGGCTCATCACGTCTATGAGGGCAGTTGGTGCACTTGCCGACGCGTCGGCAAGTGAATCAAACCAGCTCATGACGGGGCGCTTCCCAAGCAGCAGAAGCCCTGCATGTAGGGGTGGTTAGAGTGTCCACAGGGGCACTGTGTCATACGGCACAAACGGGGGAAGGTGGGGAAATCGGGGGGTTTTGGGGGGTTGGTGTTCACATGCACAGTTACAAGTGCATACGATGGTATTTGGAATCGCACTTGGAGTATACACCACTGCAAGTGCCCAGTGCTTCCCCGTTGGCACCGGGATGAGGAGACACCTTGAGTTCAGTGCGTCCGCCCTCTGCAGCCACTTGGCGAGGTGCATCAGCGTTCTACGGGCCTCGGGGTCGCTGCTAGGGTCACGGGTGACCAGTCCTGCGATGTGGTCTGACGGGACCGCAATGACCCCCGGCCCGGCTAGGACAGCCGCCTTCACTACCGCATACTGCACCGGGAGAGAGCTGAACCACTCTGTCACCCAGAACTCCCGGAAGTGGTGGACAGCCACTTCGACTGTAACTTTCGTGGCACCGAAATCTGCCAGGTGCACTTCAACACTGGGCACTTCAGCGCTGCCTGACGGACCCTCAACATCCACCACGTCGACCTTCAAGCCGCGGAGGAGGTTCCCCGTGGGGGCCTCGTGCGACATTTCCGCGGCCAGCCGCTTCAGCGGCCGGGCATCCGACCTCTCCGGAGCCCGGTTCATTGACTGTCTCCCTCCCCCGCCCTCCGGTGGCAGCAAGCTCGCTGGGGACAAGAACCCCTTCCCCACGGCGGGTGGGCGAGCTGCGCCATCCCCACCGTCTGGGGTGTCCACCTCCATCGGCCCAGCGGCACCGGCTAACTGGCCCGAAGCGGATGGGCGAGCTGCGCCATCCCCACCGTCTGGGGTGTCCACCTCCATCGGCCCAGCGGCACCGGCTAATTGGCGCGGGGAGGCCGGTGTGGGCCCAGGAGGGTCCTGGGCGGCTGCAGCCAGTACTGCGCCGCGGCTGAACCTCCTGGGCTGGGCAGGGTACATCATTGCACGCCCAGAAGCAGCAGCGCCCTTTGCCTTGGGGACCGCGCACTCCTGTCGATCCGGCAGGGCCGCTGGCGGTGTTGCCGCCACTGCACGTTCCGCTGCGTCATCGTCCCGGGGGCTGTCGGGGGCTGGTGCCAGGCGGGACGCCACCGTGGTCCCCACAGCGCTCTGGCCGCAGGATTCTGCCCTCTCGGGAGGGCCAGGCTCGGGGGCCTGCGGTGACCCAGATGGCATGACACCGCCATGCGGGGCCGACGGCTGTGCACCCTGGAGTGCGAGCTGCGGCGGCATTACTGGCGCCGTTAAGCGGGCCTCGAGGACCGCCGGTCTGGGCCACATCGGTGTGGCTTGTGGGGCGCTGGCCTGGAGCCTATCCCACCATGCTGCAATCGGCCGGCCACCGATGGTCATCCGGAGGCGAAGCAGAAGCCCTGCCATGGTCTCGTCGGGGCCTTGGGTCGTGGCGACGGACCTGTACACCGCGATGGCATGCACCCCGCACGGTGCTTCTGACTGGACGGCCCGCTGAAACGCGGCTTCTCGCATCGCGACCCATAGCAGCTTTAAATAGTGCGTAGCAGCTAGGTATGGAGTACTTGCGCCCGCTACTTCGCGGGTTAGTACCCTTCCCATGGACGAGAAGCCTGCCATCATCCTGGACTCCGCCTTCTTATCGCCGGCAAGGATGTTATCTATCATAGCGACATCGTAAGCTGTCAGTACCCAGCCGGATTCCATCATGTCCACCGGAAAGCCGTGTGGCCTGTCCATGACCAGCGACGGGATGCGGTGCCCAGGAACCCAGTTTCCCTGTGACGCTACCTCCACGAATCTATAAAAAGTAGGCTCATATTGAGCTCTACTATCTAAGTCAGTGAGGTACGAGTTCAGCGTTTGCACGGTGATCGTGCCAATGTTCAACGTTGAAGACATCGGAATGAATCGCGGGCCACGGGCTCGAACGACAATGGGAGCTAATACTACACAAGCTGGAGCGAGACGCGTGGTGTACTGTAAAGGAGGTACATGGATACAGCGCGTGTGAGAAGCGCGTGTCCTTGAGAAGCCAGGCTGGCCTTGGCCAACTCCACATGACGTCACAGCATCGACGCTGTGCACGCGGGCATCCTGTAGACACTTGAGTAGTGCTGGGCACATGCATTGCTCGCATGCGGAATGGTTGGTGGGCCACCAACCATTCCTCGGTGGCGCTGACTGGGCACATGCATTGCTCGCATGCGGAATGGTTGGTGGGCCACCAACCATTCCACGGTGGCGCTGACTGGGCACATGCATTCCGCATGGTGGCCGCCATATGGGGGATGACCTGCTTACACAGTACGCCCGGAGGCCTTATTCGCTGTCTGCCAGTACTGAACACCTCCTGCCGTCCGTTTCACCGGAACCAGCTGCCCGGCCATAGCATCAATGTTCACTACATACCGGCCAGTGTAAGCTGAGGAACGGTGATGCACGCCATCAACCCTGTAAAACTCGGGAGCGCGGTTCAGCTCCTCATCCGCCTCCCTGCATCCGGGTGTATAGGGTGTACTACACTCGTACACGTCTGTCACACCGAGGTACAGTACGCTGGCCTCTACAGTGCAGGTTCTACAGATATTCGACCCGTCTGCCGTGCTGAGCCTAGCACGGACTATGTATTGCAAGTCGCCGACATAGTACCGATCCTGGCCCCTATTCGTACCCTCTTCTACTACATGGTACTTCAGCAGGCACCATCGATTGTCTTTCTTACCCTGACCAGTGTGCTGCGCACTGGTCAGGACATCCCCTACCAAAGCCCGCCCTCGCAGGAATTTTCGCAGGTGCACCTCACAGAGCTGCCGCTCAGCAACAACCTCCCCAGCGACCGGCAGCCCAAGCGCCCGCATGATGGCCTCTCTCCTGCCGTAGCCCGCACCCAAGACCCGCTGGGTCGGCCACCCCACTAGGACAAAAGGGCAGTTAGGTAATCTGCGTTTCCATGATGTATCACGGTCATCCACTACGGACTCCATCATGTACCATCAAGGTTGCACACATGCCCCATGCCGGATTCATGGCAACACACAATGGATACGTTGGTTTGGCATTGTGGATAGCTGCAAACCTCGGTGGAAGCCATGCTTTCCACCGGGATCGCCCTGGATGACACATAATCCTTGATGGTATATGTCCTAAGTCTCGCCATCATGGTACGCCTACGTGAACGTACCAATGTAGTATTCGTACGATCCATGCTGAAGTAGCTCATGACCATGATGGCTAAGCTGGTAGATTAGCCCATCTTGGGACATGAGTGGCCGAACTCTACATTGGAATTGTGTAGACTATCTTGGCTCTTAGATAGCTCAGTTCCATTTTGTATCAAATCGAATTGGACTCTATACCGGCCACATGTACACCACAATGGCTCAAGACCACCCGAGCCCACTGTGGAAGATACTTGTGTGGCTCCACACCATACACGTAAACTCCATGATGCACCCTAGACTACACTGCCCTAGCTTGGAACAACACAAGTTAGCTTCCACAATGGACAAATGTATGCCACGATGGAAACAAGATGACCTCAACCCAGCTTGGGTCGCGAGTGACGCTGCCCATTCTAGCTACCATGAGACCATGGTGCAAACAAATCTTGATCCTTCCCCTGTGGGGATCCACACATTCGGCCCCACGACCGATACCATGCCACCACCATGGACCAGAGCTGCACTATTCCAGCTTGGGCTGCAAGTGATGCGACTCCACGCAGGATATGGTTCCACAACTCTGGCACATGGTGCGAAACACACCACAACGTTTGTGCATCAGGTTTAGCCCACCATGGATTGTCAACACTACTCCATGCACACATGAACATCCATTCATGCACAGGAGGCGCAAACAACCATGTATTGATGCTTTGGGCAACACACCACAATGGCCCCTGCATCATCCCGCACGGTTTCACACCCCACAACCTTGGCTACATGCATTACATATAGGCATCTATGTAGCATTGATACATGATGGACCCCTATATGGGACAAGTGGACCGGATGAGATGGTGGCTACAGAGCCTCCACTACCGGGGCGGCCCCCGCCATGTTGGGGTCTTGATTCTCTTGTATGTCAGGGATGGCGTGATCGTCAAAGTCTTCGTCCGATGAGTCTACAGTGCCCTGCACACACAGGCTCGTCATCAATCCAATCATCTCAAGCTCAAAGTTGTTAGCTATGTGCGGACAAACAACAACAAATTGCATACTCATTCATAGTGGCAGTGCAAGTGGCAGCGGTAGAGCTACACAACATGTTCGGCTCATCAAGTGCACATGCTACAGGATGCACATATATGCATTGCAAGATCATCGCAAGCAGGCATGCCACACCATCGATGTAAATGACTTCTGTGGCCCCATTGGTTGCGACGGGCCGCGCCGCTTTCCCCTGCCCTCCGGAACAATCAATTGCACCTTCTTCAACATCTGCACACATTGCTGCTTGAGGCACGCCATGTTGCCGTCTTGAAAGACTATCATGTAATGCATGTATTATCATGCGCATAACAGCATATCAACTCTGAACGAGCCTAACGCCCGAATCTTACAATAACATTATTAAAAATGTATATGTGGTCATCAGAGGGTACATTTTGCCGTCACATAGCAATCTAAGGAGGCGATGAATGATTCAATAATGATGTTCCGGCACACATGTGACCATGTTCAACCTTGCAGCAAATATCACACCTGAGGGATAAGGATTTCTGCGGTGTAAGCCTCTGCGAAAGGTGACATGCCAAAAGCCGACGGGGCTGTGGCAGCATTAACATTTTCATGCGCCGCAGCGGGTGGCCCCAAATCTTTGAAGGCAGCTCCGACCATCGGCTCGAGGTACTGCACGTACTTGGCCCTCGCAACCGGTTGGCCGGGCTCAGCGTCGTCCTCAGTGGCACCTGTCTGCCCACCTTGATCATCGCCGGCGCCCTCAATTGGGTCACGCTCAATGAAGATGACGACTTTACCACCTTCATCCCCAATCCTTCCAACTTTGGGCCGGGCTGCCTGCAAAGAATCAGAGCACATGTCCACCAGTCCGCACCGGATAGTGTGGAGTCAATGTCACGTTCATGTGCAATTGAGCATGATACCATTGACACGCCTGGCAGTTTATGACAATGACTACCTACCAAACTAGCACACACAACACACATATTTTGTGCATGACAGTAGACTAGGTGATGGCTTGAACATAACAACATCTGTGCTTTTTTGTACGCTCAAGTTCATCCTTGTCGGGCAGATAGAGTGCACATAACAGATCGTACTTTGTAGAAGAGACATGTAAATTCATGGCATGTCTCCGACGGCCTGAGCTCCGTGGATCGGGCGGAATGCCGGGCACCCCACTCCGCATCGGTGCGAGACTGTAGCAAGCCCTTGGATGGCTGCCGGGGACCAAACCGTACCACCGGCTGCGCCGCTTCGTAGTTGTAGATGGTGTTATTGGCCACTAGCGCCCTCCCATCACTCATGGGGGCGCATGTGGTAGAGGTCCTGTACGTTGCATTCACTTTATTGTGACAATTCCATGCAACAGTTGCGTGTCACTTCAGCCATGCCTAAATGACAATAAGTGTGACATTCATAAACACAACTCACGACAACATATCATGTCCAAGTGGCATGCATCATTTGTGTTAGTTGCTTCAACGACATGATCATTCTCAGAATCACATGAAATTGTTTCAAACATGCGCATCGGGAGTCGAAACCCAAGCTTGTCTAGACAACGATACCATACCATTTCTTCGAGTCCCTGTTGTCTTCGGCCACGAATGAGTCGACAGCATCCTTCAACAAGACTAGGTTATCAGGGACTACGCGCAGATCCTCGGCTGTCTTCATCAAACATTTTAAAAAGTCTATTCTGATGAGTGTGCGATTGTCGTACACTTTGCAGTGTATTGACTGTCGATTCTCTGCAGAGCCGGGGGGGGCATGGCTCACCACCGCCAGTTTCTGGAATAGTTCCCCCCAAATGCAGACCCGTTGCAAAAGCTCCTCTTGGTCTGCAAAGAGTGCAACATAGCCCTGCATTTCGGATGTTTACATCAACGCACACACACGCAGACGCACAAACACGAACGCACACAGACACAGAGACACAGCGACAGAGAGACACAGAGACATCAAGACACAGAGACACAGAGGGAGACACCGAGATACAGAGACACAGAGACACAGAGACACAGAGACACAGAGACACAGAGACACAGAGACACAGAGACACAGAGACACAGAGACACAGAGACACATAAACACAGAGACACAGATACACAGATACACAGAGACACAGAGACATAGAGACCAAGAGAGACAGAGACACAGAGACACAGAGACACATAGGCACAGAGACACACACCACATCATAGCACACCAGCAGAGCACACACGTGTGCACACAGCAGGGACACAGCGACACAGAGACACAGAGACACAGCGACACAGAGACACCGAGACACAGATACACAGAGACACCGAGATACAGAGACACAGAGACACAGAGACACCGAGATACAGAGACACAGAGACACAGAGACACAGAGACACAGAGACACAGAGACACAGAGACACAGAGACACAGAGACACACAGACACAGAAACACAGAAACACAGAGACACAGATACACAGATACACAGAGACACAGAGACACAGAGACACAGAGACACAGAGACACAGTGACACAGTGACACAGAGAGAGACACAGAGAGACAGAGACACAGAGACACAGAGACATCGAGGCACAGAGACACAGAGACACAGAGGCAGAGACACAGAGACACCGATACACAGAGACACACACCACGTCATAGCACACAAGCAGAGCACACACGTGTGCACACAGCAGGGACACACGGGATCTTGCTTGCGTGATGCCCTCTTGACGCGACGCGCTTGGAAGAAGAAGCTTGACAACATCTGAAGGAACGCCGCTGCCTTCCTGTGGATGATGATTCCTCTAAGTTGATCTTCGGGATCATCCAGGAACTCCGCCATGTGGTCTTCCGTCGTGTTGTCTTTGTGTTTGTCGTCCGGGTGATCCCGGCAGTGCTTCCACAGAAGGTGGAAGAGGACACCATCCTCTTCTTGCCAGTGGCCGTCCTCATCCGAGGTTGAGCTCACTCGGACTCGGACTTTGGTCTTGAGCACAGGCCGGAGTTCCTGCAACGGAACCGTGCCTCGCGCAAGCAATGTCGGACAGCCATGGCTGTCACCTTCGATGGCTCCGCCGGCCAACTTATTCTCGTGCACAGTGGTAACGTATACAACCGAACGTTTTTAGCACACAAGCTTTCAAGGTTACGTGATCTACATCGACTAGCCGTACCAGCTACAGGAACGTGGATGAGGATCATCGATCACCAAGGCAATACGAGCAATCTTATGCAGTTTCTTCACACGCAGTCAGATATTATCACGCAGTCGTGCTTGTGGTATGCAGTAGCCCCGCAGCCGGCCGTTCACAACTCAAGTAGCACTCACACATGTGGACGCCCATATCTACACTGACAGCTGACCGCTTCTTTAGACACATCAGATGGTGCTGAATTCCCAGTCGCAGCCACTGTACTGCTGCAGATTCAATCGCATCCGCTGAGGGTATTTTCGAGCAGCTCACCTTCACCGCTGCCACCAGCCACCCGGGGATACGTGGCATCGACAGGCGCAGTACCGTCACCCACAAGTCTCTTCTGATGGACGCAACGATGGCCGCCTTGTTGCTGGGGCCTGGAGATCGAGGCATGGCGGTGTTGCTGGACAGTGTTAACAAGAGAGTTCTTAAGCAGTGAATCACAGAACATGCACGAGTATATGTGACGTCCACCAGCGACAGTTAAACAAATATGAAGGTGTAATACATGTCCCTCGGCGGGAGTGGCATCCTATAGCCCTGCCGACAGTCGCGCGGGTTGCTGCGGGGCTGGCTGCACGCGCGCATTTCGAAAAGTGTTGGACCTATCGCGGGTGTGCCGACCTATCCCGGGATGCGTGCTGTCGTGAGCACAATGGCGCGGTCCTGTGACGCCCGTATCGATCCAGCAGTCAAGGACGTCTGTTGACAAGATCCTACACCCTCTCTCTCACCAAGTTAGCGATACTTTGGGTCAGTTTGCTCGCCTGATTTGTGCAGCCGCAACCATGGTGCGCGGCACTGGCCGGCGTGGAGCTCCGGAATCCGGTCATAGACTGTCCCCACGCCGCTCGCCAACGACGTGTGATGTGTTTGGCCTGCTGCCGTCACTATGCGAGCACGAGCTTGTTCCAGGCACCGCATGGCGAGTCGGTTCCCATTGGCGACCGTTCCCGGCAAACTGGATACATCGATGTTCACAACCTCTACGTGCATGCACATAGCCTTTACAAAAGAGTGAACGGGAGAAAACAAACACTGAAACCGAATCTCATCCGAATCAAATGCAACATACACCCACACACACACGAACACTACAACCGCACTCACAACTCAGTCCGGCAGGATCGCGTCCTCCAGGCCCGCATCATATCGCAACCCTGGCAGCGGCCACATCCCCCAACTGACCGACGAACCTCACGGCAGCCTTGCCCATGAAGCCACACGATTCGACCGCAAACGGAACAAACCGGAACGCGGCATGGTCAGGCACGTCCCGCCGGAAGCGGTCCCGCTTCCTGTCCTCCGCCCGCTCCGCCGTCGCGCCCGTCTCCCGCGCCGCAGCGGCCACGTATGAGGCCGCCGGCGCATGCGTGACAACGACGTCCACGGCCGCCATCTCCAGGCGCGGCATGACCACGACGACGTCCCCGCGGCGATTCAGCTCAACACCCGCGCCCCTCGCGAGGGCACGGTAGAGCGGCTCCAGGGCAGACTGCAGTCCGGCGTAAGAGGCGACCAGGCGCAAGGCACGAGCCAGGTTATCATGGCGCATCTGGGTCTCCTTTGCCACCTTCTTGCAGACCATGGCGTGGTCTGGTTCGGCGGCAACACCTGCACTGCATTTGCACGGAGGGGGGGGGACGTCCGTCGGGACGCGGAATCGCAGGCGGTGCCACACCGCCAGGACAAACATGTCGTCGCCCATGGTGAGAACGCCGCCCGGCAGAGCGGAGAGGAAGGCGCCTGCAGGCCCCCCCGAAGCGCTCCTGAGCCACGCCGCTTCCCGCCTGCCGGCCGGCGTGTCGAGGTCGATGCCCTGTAGCACGAGTGAGGCCGCATGGTCCGCGACCGCGCGCCCCAACTTGCGCTGGGCCGCTAGCAGCTTGCCCGAGACGAACGCGTCCGGCAGGTCGCGGGCATCCGCCTCCCACCCCAGCAGCTCATGCAGCTCGTCGAACAAGCCTTGCCAGCGCTGCAACAGACTGCCCCGGCTGTGGCCGCGGAGGGGGCGGAGCAGGTCCGGGCAGCCGGCGAGGTTGCGCTCAGCCGTGCCGGCCCCCGACAGGAAAGCCGCGTCAGCGACGCTGTCCACCAGCATCGTCAGTCCGAGCCCGCCATGCCTGACAGGGGACATCAGCCGGTAAGCAAGCCGCCGCGTCTCAGCGTCAGTGGCCGAGTTGTCAGACGCGGCAGCAGCATCCGCAACCTCAGGCGGCAGGCACAGGATTGCGGCGGCACCGCGCCACACAGCGGCCTCCGCCCTGCGCATGTGCGGCTCGAGCACGGCATACGGCACCGTCCGCATCAGGTGCGTCATGCGCACACTCAGGGACACACGCAGCAGGAGGAACTGCGCCTGCACTGAGAGCGGGATGCGCACGAGGGTCTCGACGAGGCCCTCGACCTCGCGCGCCCGCGCGTCCAGCACCTCGGCGACGTACTCCGGGGTGCCCAGCGGCGTGCCGACAGCCTTGAAGCCCGCGTGCAGATCCCGAATGCCGAGCTCTGCGGCCACGGCGGCCGCCGCCTCGGCGTCGGCGCTGTGGACGCCGCATTTTGCCGGATTCACCTCAAGCCCAATGCTGCGCACGCCGTCAGCTTCCACGCACAGCCGCCGGAACACGGCAGCTCCAGCCGCGAGGTCGCCCGCAATGCTGATGTCGTCCAGGTACGCCACCACAGGTGCGCCGGCGCCTGACGCGTCGACGCGCTCCAAGACAGGCTGCAGGGTCAACGCAAACAGGAGGGGGCCCAGGGGGTCACCTTGGCGGACGCCACGTTGGCAGAGGACCGGCTCGACGTCCTCCGGAGCGCCCGCGATGTGCAGCGGGGTCCCGGCGCCGTACGCCCACTGCGTGAAGGGCAGCAGCGCCGGGGCACGCTCCTTCACGGCAGCGAACATGGCCGCGCGGTCGATGCAGTTGAAGGCGTTCTTCATGTCGACCGAGAACACCGAAGCGCCCTCGGCCAGAGCAGAAGACAGGCCGTGCACGACTGTCTCGGTCCCGCCCCGTGTGCCAACGCCGACCTGCAGCGGCGCCAGGCTCTCTCCGATGTCGCGGCCGTACTCGCGCAGGGCGCACACTGCCGCGAACCGGTACCAGGTCTCCCCCACCGCGATCGGCCGCGTGCCACCGTCCGGCTTCTCCAGGCCGATGAGGAGCCCGTCCAGCAGGAACGTCTCCCGTGGCAGCATGCCGGACAGCATGTGGTTGACGACCGCCAGCAGCGCGTCGGTGGCTGCGTCCGAGGATTGGCATGCTGCGCAGATCATCTCGAACGTCCAGCCGGACGGGCCGGCCGACGACCCCCGATGGTGTGCGCTCACGGCGGCCACCGCCGCCACCAGCGCCTCCCGTGTCAGGCACAGAGCGGGGACATCCGGGTTCGGCTCCAGAGGGACCGGCGGATCTGCTGGCGGGAACAATGCGCGCAGACCGGCTTGGACCTCCGGGGACCGTGCATCTGCGGGCTTGCCATCCTGCAATCCGCGGCCAGCTTTGTGAATGGAGCGCTTGATGCGAAAGCATCTGTCGATGTGTTGCGCCCGCAGCTGATCTGCAGACATGGGAGCTTTGCGCCTCCCGGGCCAGCGGCCGGGCGGCGTTTCCTCCCACATCTCCACGGGCAGCCCGAGGGCGTAGTCGCGGCACCGCCCTGCCGCCGCTTTCCCAGAGCGCCGCCCCCTGCTGTACGCTAGCAGGCGCATGGGCAGGCGCATGAGCTCCTCGAAAGCGGCAACAACCTCCTCTCGCGCGCTGTCGCCGCGCGCATGCGTGCACGCGTCGGCCACCAGCTCCCACACCCTGGTGCACGACTCGGCCCACCCCAGCCGGGCGGCTGGGGGGACATGCTGCGGAAGGCGCAGCCGTGGGGCCGCGTTGGCCCGCTGCACTGGCGGGGCCGATGCAGCCGCACGGAGCCCGGCCTGTCTGCGAGGGCCCGCCCGCTGCGACTGGCTACCTGCTCCCCGTCCCTTGCCTTTCTTCTTACCTCCCCGCCGGGCACGTTGCTGCTTGGCGTTGCCGCCCGTGCCCCCACTGGCCTGCGCAGGGGGGGGTGCGCCGGCGGCTGCTGCGGCTTGGCGATGCGGCCGGCGGGTAGCAGACTGCTTGGCTGCTGCGCCTGCGAGGCCAGGAGGCGGGGGAAGGGGCGGGGAAGGGGTGTCGGCGGAGGCGGGCGGGGGTGGATGGTGGCACTGTGCACTGCCGTGAGCCCTGTCGCGACACGATCGTGCTGGTCGTTGCTGGTGGCTGGCGGCTGCTGAGGGGCAGCCGTGGCGAGCTGAGTCTCACCAGGCACCACATTCAGCGCCGATTTTACCTGTTTGCTTGTATCTGCAGAGAGATGAGCCTCGGTAGCTGTCCCGCTGGCAGGTGCTGCGCGCCGGCGCTTGGGCTGTGGAGACCCGCGCGGTGACTCGCGCTGCACGACTGCGAGCTGTCCATTGTTGCAGTTAACAACTTCATTAGTATCTAGGATGCTACGTTGGTCTGTAATCAATAGGCTAGGTCGCACGGGCGACTGCGAAGCGTGCTGGCGGTTCAGGTCGCTCAGCTTTGCCTTTGACGGCTCCTTCCGCTTCGGCTTGCCCATGGGACCCTAGCATTGCAGATATGGCCTAACAAGTATTATCAAATGCCAAGCGCCGAGCCTCCGGGGGCTCGACTGCCATGCCGTGGACGAGGTCAATCGACACGACCAACAACAATTGACCAGCAACAAACAGTTTCCTCAGTGGAACGAGGTATGTTCATGCCGAAGTCAGTGGAACGAGCCATGCACATAGCTATGTGTGGCACATGCCACCGGGGCGAACGCATGTGGCTGAAATTCAGCCGCTGAATTGTCGTCGCTCTGCGCGCAGCTTCTCGCCCAGCCTCCGGTAGAAAACAAACACTGAAACCGAATCTCTCCGGTCCGACCAAAACATGCAGTTACAGCGGCTGGCCACGGCAGATTCAACGAGGCCCTGCTTCGCACAGCTACTAGTATGCGATGTCGCACATATCACTCCGAGATTCGGTTTCAGTGTTTGTTTTCTCCCGTTCACTCTTTTGTAACTACTCCGAGTCCAGACCACCATCTATCACTATCACAGCGACTTTGGTCACTGTCCCAACAAGCATGGCGCGTGTTTTATATCGGAGCAAGACAAGTGTTCATGGGGTGTCTGGTAGCCTGATAGTTAGCCAGCCATCGCCCGCACACACCTTGTCGCCTGAGCTTTGAAGCCCCTATCGGGGAGGGCCTCGCACGTGCCACACGTGCAGCCGGGCACGCAAGTGCTATGGCCAGAGCACTGGTCACCACAGCCTGCATCGACACGCATGCCGTGTCGCCACGCTGGCCTCCCAAAATCAGCTGACACGCGCAACAGCCCGCATGATAAACTGCCTTCTGTCGTGCCAGGGCTAAAAAAGTTTGTTGGTGCGCATTGCATGCGTACGGTACCGCCGGTGGTGTACCGGCTGTACACGTGACCATCAATTGCGATAAGGCATGAACGTGCATGCAGCTCACAGTGAGGTGTGTTGCGTAGTCCACTCTCTTCTGATCAAACGTCCATAAGGCATGATTACTGAACACGGTCAAAACCCCGTGCTGTGACAGCCTGAAAGGCTTACCGGAGTCCATGTAGAAGGCCTTGGCCAGATGTGATCGTCTGCAGATAGCTACAATGGCACAACGGGTGCTGTAACACCTGCACTACCTGTTTCAGAGTCGTCATATCTTAGCGCATCCTCTGTGAATGATGTCAGTGATTCGTACGCTCACACAGGAGTATGGTGTTTATTCTACAGCACCCATGCTCCATTCACTTCACTACTGCATCAGCTTGCTATCAGAGGCTGCAGCTAGCCAATGGCCAACCGGAATACAATTGTATTCTCAGCTTGCAAGCAAAAACACGACACGCCCATCTGCTGCCCTCGCAAGTGTTATCAAGTCAATGTTGCTCACCAGTCCGGGTCCAATGACTCTAGTGAGACAGTGAATGCTTCCACTGCGACTCTGACATTTCCAGCAACACGGTGACTGCTGCTGCAGCCATGATCATTGACTATTTATCGATGCTGCTGGCGACTCTGACAATTCCAGGAACACTGTAGCTGCTTCTGCAGCCATGATCATTGAAATATTTTTCAATGCTGCTCGCGACTCTGACAATTCCAGCAACACTGTAGCTGCTTCTGCAGCCATGATCATTGAATGTTTTTCAATGCTACTCGCGACTCTGACAATTCCAGCAATACAGTAGCTGCTTCTGCAGCCATGATCATTGAATGTTTTTCAATGCTGCTGGCGACTCTGACACTTCCAGCAACACTGTAGCTGCTGTTGCAGCCATGATCATTGAAATATTTTTCAATGCTGCTCGCGACTCTGACAATTCCAGCAATACAGTAGCTGCTTCTGCAGCCATGATCATTGAATGTTTTTCAATGCTGCTGGCGACTCTGACAATTCCAGAAACACTGTAGCTACTTCTGCAGCCATGATCATTGAATGTTTTTCAATGCTGCTCGCGACTCTGACAATTCCAGCAATACAGTAGCTGCTTCTGCAGCCATGATCATTGAATGTTTTTCAATGCTGCTGGCGACTCTGACAATTCCAGAAACACTGTAGCTACTTCTGCAGCCATGATCATTGAATGTTTTTCAATGCTGCTCGCGACTCTGACAATTCCAGCAATACAGTAGCTGCTTCTGCAGCCATGATCATTGAATGTTTTTCAATGCTGCTGGCGACTCTGACAATTCCAGAAATACTGTAGCTACTTCTGCAGCCATGATCATTGAATGTTTTTCAATGCTACTCGCGACTCTGACAATTCCAGCAATACAGTAGCTGCTTCTGCAGCCATGATCATTGAATGTTTTTCAATGCTGCTGGCGACTCTGACAATTCCAGCAACAATGTAGCTGCTGCTGCAGCCATGATCATTGACTATTTATCGATGCTGCTGGCGACTCTGACAATTCCAGCAACACTGTAGCTGCTGTTGCAGCCATGATCATTGAAATATTTTTCAATGCTGCTCGCGACTCTGACAATTCCAGCAATACAGTAGCTGCTTCTGCAGCCATGATCATTGAATGTTTTTCAATGCTGCTGGCGACTCTGACAATTCCAGAAACACTGTAGCTACTTCTGCAGCCATGATCATTGAATATTTTTCAATGCTGCTCGCGACTCTGACAGTTCCAGAAACACTGTAGCTGCTGCTGCAGCCATGATCATTGACTATTTATCGATGCTGCTGGCGACTCTGACAATTCCAGCAACACAGTAGCTGCTGTTGCAGCCATGATCATTGACTATTTATCGATGCTGCTGGCGACTTTGACATTTCCCGCAATACAGTAGCTGCTTCTGCAGCCATGATCATTGAATGTTTTTCAATGCTGCTCGCGACTCTGACATTTCCAGCAACACATTAACTGCTTCTGCAGCCATGATCATTGAATATTTTTCAATGCTGCTCGCGACTATGACAATCTGTTGCTGTTCAGTCAGATAATTGCAGTGACGCAATGGCTGCTGCTGCAACCTTATGGATTGATCAATGAATACATGCACATGGCGTGGTGCTTGCCGGACTGGCCAGTCCGACGATACTAGCAACACAGTGGCTGCAACCGCTACTTTTGTGATCTATGCCATATCAGGCTGGTCACAATACTGGGCATCTCGGTGGCATCCCCGGCTGATCCCAAGACCGGAGCACTGCAGTGTGAATCACTGCTTTGACAGCAAGTGGCACCCATGCACAGACAAATGGCGGGATGAGATATATTGGTAGACTCACAAGCCTGATCGCATGTTACAAATATCGAGCTTCTACTGAAGACGATTGGTTGTAACAGTTGGTGAAAT
This sequence comes from Ulva prolifera, assembly GCA_023078555.1. Classification (NCBI taxonomy): domain Eukaryota; kingdom Viridiplantae; phylum Chlorophyta; class Ulvophyceae; order Ulvales; family Ulvaceae; genus Ulva; species Ulva prolifera. Next base: position 6,407,418 of record CM041198.1, on the reverse strand, counting down.
ACACATGCTTGTGCATGGTATGCAGTGCTCTCTGCATCCTTTTGGAGATACGCTTGCCCTTATCAATGTGACTTGGCTGCACTGGGTGCCGCCTTGGGTCACATGCCACAACTGGAACCACCGGAAGATGACTCATGTGCCGCTCAGTCTCCGGCAAGGTGATCGCGTCTGAGGACACGTTTATGGGATAAGCTGACATCACATTGTCAAACTGTAGTGCAGCGTGCTCACACCGAGTGACTGTGTTTCCCCCGTTCACTGCCCGCAAGAGGTCCGTACTGGACTTCGTCCAGACCCCAGACCCCTCCAGCGCTCGAAAGACCTTTCGCCCGAGTGCAGCTGTTGCCCACTTTGGGGTGATCTTGAACCCGACATCAGTCCCCTTGCGGACCTCGCATATTGCCAGCAACACTGACCTGTGCACTGGCAGTCCGCATAGCTCAGCACATCTACGTTTGTAAGGTTCCGGGCTGACTCGAGCTTCCACGAAGTACTTGATGTGTGCCAAACAGGGCACAGAATCAGGTTTAACCCTGCAAAACACAGAGCAGCGTAATGGAACCGGTTGAAATGGAATATGAGGCACTGTAAAGTGCAGGCAGGTTTGGCTATGATCCCAAAGCAGGCCAGTCGTACAGTATACACATGCGCGGGTCTCAGATGCAGAGCAAGAGCTACTGGTACGCACCTGTCCGCAAACACTTCGGTATACAATCCGGACACGTCCCGCTCGCGGAGGCCACGGAACTCATTGCCCGCTGCGTAGACGTAGCCATATATACTTGCCCGCGTGAACCAGTACAGGTCATACATGGCTGCCAAGCGCCTTGGGGTGCACAAGGCGTTGCTCTGGTCAAAGGTCTCTGGTAGGCCACCCTTCAAGCGCGCAGTGGATTCCCCTGCAACCCTCCAGCAATATAGTTACAGGGATGAAAATCACAGCAAGCTGTGCAGCTGATGCAGCCTATGCTCATCTGCATGCTGAAAGGTTGCCATGATTGCATGCAGCTGATTTTGAGATAAGCTCACTTCAGGCTACTCATTGGTGAGTGCTCGCCATGCAGGCTCGTGCCAGAGCCTCTGAGTATAGGGGACGTACACATAACATCCTTCCGGGGCCAATCGCCGTCGGGATTCAACGCACTCGTGGTGTACAGATGAAAGCCCAGACAATTACAAGCCTCAATGTAGAACTTGGACTGCCGAGCGTGCTGTGTCAGCCGGTGGCCCACGCCAAGCATCAGTGTCTGCTCTCGGTGAAGTGTACTTGGAGCTTTATGTGCCGGCACAGGCGCATCACCTACAGCTGCATCATGCTGCTGTTGGGGGATCGGCTGGATAGCTGCAGCTGCGAGGGGCACCCTTGTGGAGGGACCAGCTGCTGCCGAAGGGGTTTGAAGAGCCTCCAAGGCCGCACTGCCCGCGTGTGTGGGATCAGACGCTGTGGACGTTGCGTTCCTCGGTGGGAGAGGCAGGCCCGGCGCGTCTACCAATGCTGCGTGCACCCACACATGCGCCATTCTGTCCACCAAGTCATTCGCAATGGCCCCTTCGGCGTTGCAGGTGCAGCGATTCCTGTAAGTGCGATGCCAACATCAGACAACAGGTGGACGGCCATCGCGTCGTGGGGAGCCCACAAACACTGCAGCGGTGGCACTCATGCATGCTGCTCGGACACACCAGCACATGTATATACATGCCATATATGGCATGCGCATCAATGTAGAAACTCCCAAGCACGCGGCACTATTCGTCTGAGTACTGCTTTGTATAGGCATTGACGTATCTGTGGTGGATAATTGGTGAAGGGTAGAAGGTCAGACACCCTAGCTCCAAGGTAGCAACCCGAGGATGTTGGGAGCCCCATAGAGGATGGAAGAACATGTAGGCATGGCGGGATAGGAGATGGGCAGGTGCGCGCCTGATAGCTAGGCAGGCATCACAGCGGACCATGCGCTCCACCCACATGTCATTATCATCAGCTGGGTCCCCCACCAGCCGTGCAAGGTCGGCCATGTGGCCTGCCGCCTGATGAAGCTTGAAGGAAAATGAAAACTCGTTTGGCTGGTCACGAAAGCTGTGCTCAGCCACAGCGCCGTACGCATGCATGCAGGCCTGCGCTTCCTTGAGGCGGAGGTCCCATGCACATGCAGACTGCTCGGCCCCGACCCGCGTGAGTGATATGACGCCGTGTCGGAGAAATGCCCTGCACCAGAGTACTAACTGCGGTCTAGGGGGTACGTCAGTAGCCAGATCATTACGTGCACTGCAAGCTCGGACACACAGGACAGGCGAAGAACGTGGCAAAGCCGTAGGTAGACAGCACCTCAAATTCACATGCATGGCTAGATTCGCACCACATTACCAGCAGATTTTCTGGAACCCCGAATTCAATCATATCATGAAAGAGGTATGGCGAGATGCTCTCGAGCCATAATTGCATCTCCTCGATGGTCATTGGCGCAAGGTGCTCCAAGAAATTCACTGCCGCGCACGAGGGCGTGGTGCGCAGGCGCATGTGCTGAAGCCTTGCCCCGAGAACATGCCTTGCGTGGACAGGGTGCTCAATGGGCATGACCTGGGCCACGGCTTCATCAGCCGCTTCCCGGTTTGACACAGCGAGCCGTGCAATCAGCAGCATCACAAAATTCTTCACGATTCCAAGGTATAAAACGTGGTAGGTTGCGAAAGGTGCATGGAAAGTTCTGCTGAAATACGGCAGGCACGCAAACACACATGTACCCTGACTTCCAATCTGTACACAAAACCGTGCTGCACTGTGGCATACGCATGGCTGGTCGGGATATGGCAGCATGTTGCAATGCATGGGCCCCAGGGGCACAGGGTTGTACAGAAGCACCAACACCGTACAAGTAGGACACCTGGGCAGCTCCGGCACGAAACTTCTTCATGGCGGCCACGCGAGATCCGGCTTTTTCACATGTGGCCAAGCATTCGAAACGCAGCTTGTCGGCACGGCTGTCGCGGGCGGCCTTCTGGTGCTCCGTCATGACAGCGGTCCCCGGTCCATGCACGTGTTTCCCACACACGTACGCGCGGACCGATTCCGCTTCGCGCTCATTGGCCGCAACAGGCGCCAACTTTGCAGATACAGCGCCTGCGGACGGTGTGCCGACGCCCGGCCCCACCGCACAAGATGGAGTTACGGTGGCCAGGCTATCAAACCCGGAGGACATCAAAAACCTGCGAGAATGCACTAGCCCTTGGGGGGGGGGGGGGGGGGGGGGGGGGGGGGGGGGGGGGACAACCACTGCAGCCACACGGCAGCATCATCATCATCATCATGCATGTTAGTCAACGACTTGTCCGATCACTGGGGACCACGCACCCAAAAAACTTGGTTGCGTTGAATGACCCTTTCTCCCCGAGCAACGTGCAGATGTCACACGGACGCAGACCTGACCATTGGATGTTCTTGAAAATCTTGTTTCGCATCGGGCCGTCAGCCATGAGCCCCGTCAATAATACGTACACAGTCAACGTTTTCTTGCCAATGACATTACCTTTGTCATCAAATCGCCATGTGGAGACTCGATGCAATCCACCGCAGCCGCCGCTGTCATTCTGATTAGTAAGCGCACCTCCAGCGCCATCGACCAGTGGCGGCATCATGGCTCTCAGCTCTTTCAATGCTAATTCAAATAAGGAGTCATACACCGAATCCTCACATGGGCCATCGATGATTGCTAGCACAAAGATGTTAAAAGCTTTGGTCGAGTAGGCTTGGGGCATGTTCTGAATTCTGTGTGACACGCAGACCCGGTGGATGATGTCCGTGGCCAGTGAACGCGCACAAGGTAGATAGCGTATGCATGCATACAATGTGAGCACACGCCGACACGTTCGTCGGAGCACCACACATGGAAGCAACCTAAAAGCACTGTGATGCGCTCACCTGAATCCCAGGAGGGTGACTCCGTACACGCGCCGCTTCCAGGGCTGGAAGCCGTCCATGCCCATCTTCAATAACACCAGCGCGGTTTCACTGCCATGCTCAGTGTCAGCAACCCCGGTATCATCATGACGCATATGCATGGGTGGAGAGGCAGTCTGCCCGGTCTGAATGAATTGATGTAGAGCAAGATTCTGCTCCTCGGGTGTAAATGAGGCGAATCCGGCAATGAAATTCTCTGCAAGGTGGCGCATCCCACCGGAATTAAAGAACGAGCCAGCATTCTCCATCTCGGCAGCGGTGTCCAACTCGCTGAAGGAACGGGCCCACTCCTCAGAGATGAAGGCTGTCCGGATGAGATTTGCGATGCCAAAGTAACGCACACATTTTCTTGGATGCAGCACCCCGTTGTTTAGCTTCCTGCTCTCAGATACATTCATTGCGGGTGCCACATCGACAAGCAGCTGGTATGTTGTGCAATGCAAAAGATCACTTGACGAGGCAATAGGCTCTGTGTGTACACAAGTAAGAGAAAAAAATATGTTTAATTTGTAGAGAGCACAATATGGTGAGTGCACAAGTTGCAATGCTTGAAGCAGCAAGCAAGGAATGTCTCGGTGTGATGTCACGGTGCATGCACATGTTCCAGAATCTAGTGTTGCACAGCGTACCCAGCTGTGTGCCCAGCTGTGTGCCCGAGCACAGCATGACCGTACCTGAAGCGTTCCCGTTGGCAGCCTGCCACTGGGCACAGGTCGCTGGAAGTTCCTGGATAGTGTGGGTAGATATGGTCGCAGTCCTTGTCCGGGCACATGTGCCGAACTGGTATGCTGTCGAGTTCAGGCGTGTCTTGAAGCGGTTGCCGGAGCTGCTTTCGTAGCATGTAGAATGTTCGGGGCAGTCTGTGGCCGGGGGGCAAGATGGCTCCTAAGAGGGAGAGCCAGAACCCGAGCTCCTTGTTGCTGATGCGGTGCTTTCGTTTACCAGCCGCAATACGGCTGACAACCTGCACTATGCCGCCCGAGATGCCAAGAATTCCATCCGCCATACTGTGGCTGCTGCCGTGTGCCGTGTGCGCTTCACACGCACACCTGTGCATGCTGACATGTGAGGATCAACACAGTTTGCATGCACACGTGTGGCCATCGCACCTCCAGGACAGTGACAGAGCAGGTCGCTGGGCATTCTGTCTCCCAGAGCGGAGCTAGAGACGGATGCAGCAGTCCGTCATCGGCGTCCTCCCCAGCATCCTCATCAGTCCCTTCATCCTGTATATCTGCATCAAGGGCGGCGGATCGCGCAACTACCGCGCACAGAGCCGGCCATGGGCGGCCACAGCGATTGTACCTTCAGAATGTGGCATATCCAGCGGCAGAAGGCACACCATATAACAACTGTGCTCCGCGGATGCGGTCGCCCATCTCGGCAACATCACCTGCCGTACTGTCACCTTCCGAAGGCAGCAGCTCCTTTGGGATGTCCGCCACATCATGATGGTTGTCCGTCGGCATGCTGTCAAAGTGTGCAGATGGAGCCCCTGTAGAGTCCACAACCTCTGATGTCAGCAGCTCTACAGCAAACTGTGAGAGGTGTAACGACTGTAGGCTTGAAAGACCTTCAGACATTGACTCATATGTACCGAATATACTGGCATCGGCCTCCGATGCTGCTGCGGCATCGTCAGGTTCCATTTGAAAGCCATCACGCAGCTCAGTGGAGCTGCATGCACTCATGGATTGATCGTTGCTGCAGCCGTCAGCTTTCTGGATGCTACACCCCATAGTTGCGTCTGCATGTTCTGCATCAGCATGCATTGTTGCTGGCCCAGCATCAGCTGCAGACGGTGTGATAGACACTGGTGGAGAGACCGTGCGGGAGTCTAGGTGCAAGCCTTCATGACCGGAGTGTCCAGACACCCGGTCCCTGTCCACATAAGTACTATCATTGTGCGGCGCATTGTTGTCGCCCCGCGGGCGTGACCGACTTCGTTCCTGGATGTTGTTTAGCTGGGCGTGCAGGGTATCTGCAGCATATGCATGGGATGCCTAAGGGAGAGCATGCCTGCATGGACTACCTGGGGAGGGAGTCAGGTCCCGGCTCTCCCGGGAGTCTGGGAGGGGAATCCAGTCCCACCAAACACACTCGTGCATCGCATGTGCTAGGCGCCTCTAGCATGTAAGTACAGCTGACAGGCACCCGACGCGTAGCAAGCAGTCCACATAAACCTTGTATTGGTTTGACTATGCCACGGAGTCTGCACACCGGACGCAGCGTAGTCTCCTCCAATTCTAGTCCTCCACTTGAGCTCATGCTCAAGGCTACCCTTCTCGCTGCTGGCCTGGATGTGCTTAGCACGATGCTTTCTGATGTTGTTCCGTGTGATGCCGGTATCACATGCCACACAGTACACTACATGCCCGCTGTTGAGCTGACAGTTTGCTACCAACTCTGCAACAGCTGCGTGGCCAACTTTAAACATTCCCACCCGCTCCGATTGAGCATCGGAATCGGCTGTGGTGAGCGTCATAGTCCCAGCTGTCAGAGAGGAGGCAAGGCTAGTTCATTGAGCAGCACAACTTGTGCATGCTTGTACACACTATGGACCCACCTGGCATACAGACAGGCCCCTACAGAGGAACACCACGTTTCCAGGATGCACAGCCCCAAACTACTACCGAGCAAACGTTGCATCAAGGTACATTCGTGCACATCGATCGAATGCAGCGGCCTGATTCAATCTGACTGTGGCGCCTCCGTCACTGCACCTCAAGCCACCGCACGCTCGGGATCAGCACACGGCACAAGCATGACAGACACCTGTGTTGCCCAATGTCTGTAGCTTCCTGCGGCAGTGAGACGAAACAAGTCGTTGACCTGTCATGGTTGCGAGGCTACATGGGTGCACGCGCACTGGCAGCTGCCTTTGCAGCTGTGCTCGGCGCCGGCCGTGTGCGCAGCGCGACAGCACGACGGAGAACAGCTGCGGCGCCACTGGCGAACGACGAGCTGGAGCTGGCCGTGGCCGCGTAGGTCTGTGCTTGCCGCGCCTTACAGCATCTGTAGGTTCCATTACACATATGCGACGTACAAGTTTCTGCAGCATTACTGCGGAAGACTGAGCGTATAAAAACAGATCGGATGCTCATTTGATTGCGGTGGGTGGTTTACATTGGATGTCGATGTCGCACGCACGCACGCCCACCATTTTTGAATTGCACGACGCGGCGAGCGAGTATTTAGCCCCTTCAGAGACCCACGTGGGGAGCCGTGACAGGCTTCGCCATGTGTCTGGTGTGCAGCCATGCAGAGTTGTGAAAATTGTGAATGCATTCCTCCGGCGTGCACGCCGATGGCGAGTACTTTTTGCACGAGCTCGAGCAGGCGCGACAAGGTGCTGGACACGGCATGGCACACCTCATCGTACTGCCTAGTATGCACAGGCGATCAGATAACAGGACGTGCGTGTACGTGTGGCAGGTATAGCACGTCTGTAGTGTACCGCTGTTCCGGGACATTTCGCCTGCCCAGGACAATTGCGCTGCACGTTGATATCTGAGATAGCACATTCGCGCGGTGGACTATTGATTGAATCATTCTGTGACACGTCAATAGCCTTGCTGTGCATTGACAAATGCGGTGCGTTTTGCAGGTTTGCATGTATTATAACGCATTTGGTGGAGTCGTCCTTGCGACGGCGCTGAAGCTGTACCCGTGCTCGATGTAGTGGAGTATGCCGATCTGCATCTAAGCCTTTTCTCGACAGCAAGAACTACGCAGGTGTGGCGATCGCATCATTGGTCACCTACTCATGCAGCCTTCGTAATGTTGTTGTGCTTGCTTTTGTGTTTTTGTGTAATGCTTGTCTGGTCATGTTCACTATTCTGTAGTTGACTATGAAAATGTGGCGGTGCCTGTGTGTGTGAGTATGTGTTGCTGCCGGGTTGGGAACAAACATCGTGGGTAGGTTTGTCAGAAACAGATTGCTCTCCTTTTGACACTATGCCTGCCATAATCACTCTCACACACACCCCCATGATGTGTACACCATCACATACCGGTGTAGCACGAGAATATGTGTGTGCCTCTCAAGACCGTGTCCTTTGCAGCCACAGGATCTTGAGTCTTGTGAGGTTCACATCAGCATAGCCTTTTCTGTGTGCTACGTTCACACATTTATTTTGCCTTGGTGCCACTGTGAGGGCGCACTGCTGCTTGGGCCGGGTGGCATGAGGTCATTGGATAGGACCGGCAGTCCCGTCAAAACTGCCTTTCCTGCATTATGTGCCATCGACGGGGCTGTCTCGTCATTGACACGCACTGATCCATATTGCCTAAAGCTATTTGTGTTGGTGACCGCCCGAAACCTGTGAGAGCTCTGGTGCAAAGCATACATCCTTCCTAGTGCAGGGTCACACATGCGATCCACCTCGACTCAAGCTTCAGACGATTGTTCCATGCTAAGGCCACATCAAGCCATATATTATGGTTTTCCGAGTGATGTAACACCACACAGTACCCCAGTCATCACACTATGTATAGCACGGTAGGTACATCATACATCGCGGCCCTCCTTGTTCAACAAGCGGTAATTTCACATGTACCACCTCCACAATGGCCGACCAGGCCCTGCGGATGGGCAGATCAGCTCCTCATAATGTGCCACGGGCCGAAAGGTGACATGCTCGTGACAGCTGCTCACCATCGTGTCTTCCCACTGGGGATGCCACGAGGGTGAGAGCTGCACCCCATGCCGTGGCGTAGCCTCAATGCTGTGCCAAGATGGCCAGAGCTGCTCACCACCGTGGCTGTTTGAGGTAACACACACCATTGCACAAGTCACCCTCACCATAGTGGAGGTTCCAACAGCCCATCATGATTCCATTTCCTTGTTGTGTGCATAGTGGCCACTCGTGCTGCCACAATGGTGAGAGCTGCACCCCATGCCGTGGCCTGGCATCAATGCGGTGCCATGATGGCCGGAGCCACTCACCACTATGGCTGTTTGAGGTAATGCACACCACTGCAGTAGTCACCTTCACCATAGTGGAGGTTCCAACTACCCATCATGATTCCATTTCCTCGTTGTGTGCACAGTGGCCGCTGGTGCTGCCACGACGGTGAGAGCTGCACCCCATGCCCTGCCTTGGGCTTAATGCAGTCCCACAACGGTCAGAGATGTGCACCACCGTGGATGTTTGAGGTAACGTGCACCATAGCACGTGACATCGTCACCACAGTAACGTTTCCAAATACCCGTAATGGTTACAATTACATGGTGTACGCACAGTGGCCACTAGTGCTGCCATGATGGTGAGAGATGCACCCCATGGCGTGGCCCGGCCTCAATTCAGTGCCACAATGGTCAGAGCCACTCACCACTGTGGATGTTTGAGGTAATGCACACCATTGCACAAGTCACCCTCACCATAGTGGAGGTTCCAACAGCCCATCATGGTTCCAATCACATGTCGCATGCACAATGGCCTAGACACAGCGCCACCTTGGTGACAATGTAGTCCGCCATGGCTACATTTGGGCCATGTTGGCATGAGAGAGCCGCCACGCCAACGTGGTCCAGTAGTATTCCAAGGCACGATGTGAAGCAGTCCAGCATGGGTTCCAAACCGATCCGGGGTGACCCTGTGGGGCGCTGGCCTCCTGCGTGGATTTGCGTAAACCTGCGTGGAACCTGTGCATCCATGATGGATGTGCCCGTCCCCCAACCCCCCCCTTTCCCTAGTGAGGCGGTAGCCTCGCATTCGCCTCCGCCGCAGCACAGCTCCCCACGGCGACCGCAGGCAGCACAGACGGCGCCGGCGCAGACGCTGTCCTCACTGCACTCCGGGGTGTCGCCGTCATCTGAGCCGCAGCAACGGAAGCCCTTGCGGCCGCACGTTGCGCTTGCACGCGTGTACAATTGCCGACTTTCAGAAGAGTGATCAGGTGCATATTCCGCTACACGCGGTCTGTTAGGCGACACACGTCTATTCAGTCGCTCACATTGTCCAGATTGCACAATGTGTCAATCCTAGAAATGCCGTGACGCCTGTATGGCCCGTGTAGACGTCGCCACGGTCACCGCGGTTGCACGCAGACTGGGAGCAAGGTGCCTGGGAAGTAAACAGGCATGCCTTTATGGGTGCAGCTGCCGCTGGTGGTGGCATTAATATTAAGCCCTGCGCGTCTAGATCTGCCTGAGCGTGATCCTCACGATCGTCTAGTTCCACACGTCGCGACATGCGGCGAGCTCGCCCATGGCCACGCAGCATGTCGCGACGTTCATCTCGGCGGGGCTGTACATCTCGAGATGTAAAGCCGCACCAACAGGAGTTCCCGGGATGGAATCCTGAAAAACTGAAGTACAACACATGCTTCTGTACAGAACATGTATGGCGTGCCTGAAGCTGCTCTGGCCCTTCAAGCTAAGGCCGACCACACCAGCCACTTATGAGTGCAGCGACCACCCTATAGCTAGCTGGCTGCTAACAACCCGCCTCACGGTTCCTGTGTAGGAGGTCTCACCTAGCTCTCCCCTGAACAGCGCCGGCTGATCTGCCCCTGGCGCCCGGTACCGCGAATCCGTGTCCTCCAGCTCACTGACGAATAGGTGTCGGGACGCATATAACTCATACTGTGACTGGACGCAGCCCGGACCGTCGCACAACAGCGGCGGGGCGTCATAGTCAGAGGCGGTGTACTCTTCGAGCTCCTCTTCACCGTACAATTCCACTGCGTCGCAGTATATAAAGGCCGGCTCTGCGTCATAGGTGAAGGATATGTACACGTAGGTGGAGTTGGCACCTGGAACGCAGTCATCAAAGCTCGAGACTTCCGGCAGATTTGGGAGTTCGCTGCCGCCTATCCTGCGGCAGGGGTACATCTTGCCTCTGCTCTTGCAGTGGCTGGACAGGCAACGAGGGCACGGCGAGAGCCACCTGCGCAGCGAGAGGGTGTTACTCATCATGCAGGACTCCCTGGAGTCACAAGGTCGTTCTGTTGGTGGTGTGCACCACCATCTGTGCTCTGACATGTTGGACGGCCAGATGCTGGATTTCCTGCGCGTTTCACTGTAGAGACCTTAGCGTGGAGGCGCGTTCCACAGGCTCAGCACACATGAGAACCTGCGGCTTCAGCTGATATAGGTTTTGATGGCAGTGTGATTGGGATCGGTCTTGCCGGGACGAGCCACAAGCAGCGGCCCGGATCCAACACATACAATCCAACACGTACAGGTATATGCCTATGCATGGCCGCTATGCGAGATGAAATATGCTCCGCACCGTCTTCGGAAGGTGTGCCTGGGCCCCCGCAAGCCCTCTCACCCCTCTTGTTGAGACATGCCTGTGGGCGATGTCGCACTGAGGATTGTGCAACTGCAGTGAAGTTGTGCATGGGTTCGGCTAATCAGCTGTGACATGCGAATATTGGATTATCTCGCGATAGTATTTTGAAAGCGTTCGGCGTTCATTATACGTACACTAGTATACAGCCATACTCACAACCATGAGGCATGCATGCAGGCAGACGATTTCCAGACCGTGGCACGCATGCGAACCCGCATGCCACAACATCCTACATATAGGATATATATATGTGTGCAAAAGCGCACACACGGCAGCACTGTAAATGGGACGCAGTGCGATGAAGATATGACAGTAAGTAAAGTAAAGTAAATCTAAATTTACTGAGCCGTATCCTATTGGACATTGACAACTCCGAATGAACGGGACCACATATGCCGAAGGGGTAAACCACCTGGAAACCCCCCTCAGACGACCGTACGCAACTCACAGGGCCTCCTCCTGTGCTAAGCGAGGTGGTCACGTACGGCCGTTTCGATTTCCCAAAGCGCACGCAGAATCGAACCCACGACCTCCTGAAACGGAGGGGGTAGCTTTTAATCCGTCCTCAACCCATTGGACCCATTGGACAGTAGTTTTAAACTCTCACATGCATGCATTGTGCTTATCGTAACGGTTCCTCGCGCTGTGCAGTGGACTCGGAGATGGGGTGGGGCAGCAGACCTCTTGCCATGCGGCCCTCGGCGGTGTTGTAGTGCCCGTGGCTTCCTGCCCTCCCAAGCCATGTGATCGTCTATGTCGCCTTTCCTCAAGTCACCGGCCGCGGCTCCAAACACTATAGAATCGTAGTCCAGCCCGGCGTATGGATCCTCCGAAGCATCGACATCATCAACCCGAGGTTGCCGCATGTGTGCGTCAGCAGTCACCTCAAGTGCTAGCATGCCAGCATCGTCATTGTTATGCATCACATGGCTGGATCTGGCCACCGTCGGGACCTGCTCTAGGCCATTGAACTCGTGGAGAAGCGTGTCCGAGTCAACCTCGCTTGAGTCAACCTCGCTTGAGTCAGCCTCGCTATCGAGGCCAAGCTGTGGCTGTGAATCAGCTGACATTTTCATCTTCAGCTGGCGCCGATCGCGATCACCTGTTGGATTGCTGTGCAAGTGGATTCGGCCGCCGTGCATCATAGCCTCGGACGTTGGTGCCGGGCCCCTACCCAAGCGTGCGCCTACGGCCGGTGTCCCCTGGGCCACAGCATACGCAGCGGGCAGGAACAGCACGGCCAGTACGCATGCGCTCTGGAGCGTATTCTGCACAATATTGTGCAGATATCAGCCGCCCCGGTGGACACCCCATGCGCAAAAGGATGTACGCCCACTGGCATCAGGGTTGGGGGGCCGGGGCTTTGCTGGAGGAGGCTGGGGCCTCCCTGTGGTTGCTGTGGGTGGCTCTGCGCAGCATGCTGCGTGGGCTGTGTGTACCTCAGGGGCGATGGCGCCGAGCCGTGGGGCAAGGGTGCGAGTGGGTGGTTGCAAATGGGTCGGCGCCCGTGTTCGCAATTGTGTTGCTGTTGGCGGGGGTGCGTGCTGGTGTGTACAGCAGACCAGGTGTGCTAGCTTGTGTTGCGTGCCGGTGGCTGTGTGGGTGTGTTTGTGCCCTGCATTGCTACCTGTCTCTCTGTCTGAGCATAAAACAGCATGGTACCCTCCCCACCATGCAGCTGCAGACTTCGTTGCAAGGACAACTCCAGGTAAACATGCAGTACCGCAGGGCACAGACAGACCCACGCGAGCAACCTCCAGCGCGCAACACATACCAGCACACCTATACTATGCTAGTAGCAAACAGATGTGTAGCTACACTCAAGTAAGTGGTGCATGCACACCGTAACACTTGATGTGCCTATGTCATGACACGACCCCACTTCCTCTTTGGTTCTCAGCACACAACATGCTGCAGCTGCCACCTGTTTCTTGGAGGCAATGCATGCTGGAGGTCCAGGCCCTAGGCCCCACGCCAGCTGGTGCATATTTAATGAGCTGCAGCGCCGCACACGTTCAAGTCGTGTCTGGCCCGTTCACATGTCAGCTCCCACTTTCAGTTGGGACTGTGTGGGAATCAGAGCTCCCCTGGTGCAAGCGTGTCGTAGCTGTGATAACGCGAGTGCAGCAGATCACATGCATTTGGCTGTGAGTCTGCGGGCAGACCGTAGGTCGGCTGTCCAGTGCACAGAATATAGGACGTAGCTGTCAATTCCAGGTCATCTTTGACTGGCAATTGACAGGTGAGAATGCTTTGCTGTTTGTGTGTGTCTATCGTCTGACAATAGCAGAGATCAGTGTGCTGAGCGTGATACGTGGTGCAGGAGTCTGTACTGTATGACTAGTGATCATAGCAGCTAACAGAGCTCATATTGCCACAGGTGAGACACACGGCATAGTTATTCTGTAAGTTCTTTGACTGGCAATTGACAGGAGTCTGTACTGTATGACTAGTGATCATAGCAGCTAACAGAGCTCATATTGCCACAGACTGGGACATGCAGCGGCCCGCAGAATTATTGAGCATGGCATCGTCATGGCGCGACTGAAAATGTTCTACATAAGAGTGAACGAGAGAAGACAAACACCAAAGCCGAACCTCATCATGATGATCCGAATCAACAGCAACACATACACACACAGACACACGATCACACAACAACCGCACGCACACATATGATATCAGTCCGATCCTGCCTCCAGGCCTGCCCAGCCTCCAGGCCTGCCCATACCGCACGAGACCCGAACGTGTGCACAAATGCAAGTTTCAAAAGTGTGAACGGGAGAAAAATTGGTATACAGGTCCCGCGGCAGTTGTGCATTCGCTTGGGGCACCAGTATGCCGCTCAGGAGTCAACATCCGTTCGCAACCGAATCTGGGACAAGCGCAAATCGATATGCTGGATCCAGAATGAGGTGCGGCTTGCCAGCGCAGCCGCAGCATCCTGCTGCTCCAGTGGCGCCACTCTCAGCCTCCGATCGCGAACGCTAGCAGCGCTGTTTGTCTTCTCCCGTTCACTCTTTTGTAACTGGCCATGGCAGCGCTGCGTTGGCATTGAAGAGTGTGAGTGCTGCGGACATAGCACAAGCAGCCCCATTCAGGCTGCTTCGAGACTAAACGGATCGGTGTCGTGTGACTTGACCAGGGAGCTAGAGCGATTCGGTACTTACCATATATAGGCGATGCGGACACGCTGGCGCGAGCGGCTGTATACTATATGCTGTAGTACAGCTCGGGCTGGAGACGTGCAGATAGCCCTCATGGGGATGCGCAGGCTTGAGTCAGCGCTCCAACATCAAAATACCGAAGAGTAGATGGTTTTTGACGTTTGGCATGGCTTTGTCGTCGAAGCGATGTCCGAAGCTGCAGTAACGCACTTGAGCTGCCAAGCGCGCACAGATGACGTGCGCAGCTGCGCTAGATGATCGACGACGAGAGGCGCAGTGATCCAATGATGATCTATCGGCACTTCCATACACGTGAAGTGATAGGCACCGCTACCGCACACTTTGCCCTGAAGACTTGGCCAACATATTCTCCCGTACGCAGGCTTCCTGAGGTATCAGAGAAGCCGCTTCTTCTGTGTTTGTTTTGTTTTTTTTGTCATGGATTCTTACAAAAGAGTGACGGGAGAAGACAAATACCGGAATGTGGATCAGAATGACCTGATGCCTGGCGCAAGGCTGCTTGGCAACGTGGGCGTGCAGGTACCTTCAGTTGCCGCCAGCGGCAGAAGCACTTCGTGAGTCCCTGAGAGTTACTCTCTGAGAGTTCATTGTTAGTTGAAAAAGTTGTTAGCCGCACCATAGTTATGGGGATACGCTCAAATCCACGAGCTGCACGGTGGTTCAGTGCAGCTGCCGCTCCCGAGTGCGATGGCGCAGCACGAGTGCTCAACTTCCGAGCGCTGCCCGCAAAGTCAAACGATTCGGTGCGGGTCTTGGGGTCGGATCTCGATTTGGGAAGCTGATGGACTCTGGATACGGGAGCGGTACGCAGCGTACTGTACGCTCTGCTGTTGCCGCTGTAGCTGCTGTAGCTGGAGTTGTAAACAAGTACTCCAGGGTCACGAACTCAGATCATCGATACAACAGAGTGATGTAAGTGCTGGAGTTTCATGACGTGCGCATCGAGCGTTTCGAGCCTTGGCGAAATTTCTATAGAGGCACGTCCGAGGCTGCCGTTGCTGGGCGCGCTGAGAGCTGCGGCCCGCTCGAATGGAAACCACAAACACCATCAGAATCCTGACGGCATGAACAGATAAGTTGTATACACAATGCACGTGTCGTGTTACATCGGCTATCGGCAGCACGAACATGCATATGCGCGGCATCAAGCCTCCATCGGACGTGATACCCGCCGATGGGCCATCGACGTCGACGTGCTTGCTGTGACGTTGTTGGAAGGAGGCAGCTACTTCAAATCCAAGTTGGGCGGCTTGGCGAACATAGGGAGCAGCTCGAGCTCTAGAGAATGCTCACCAACACAGCACATGTGATTGTGGGATTTTCAGGTGCTATGCCCCAGCGGTGTGTGGTCCCTTTATTTCGGAACTGGCAATGTCCTCTCTTTGTGATACGGCTTTTCCGTATACTGACTGGATTACATACACCGCACAAAGATACATATCGTACCATATGGTACGATGGCAGTTTCAATGAAAGTCGGCCCAGCATGCATACGGTTTAGTTAAGGCCCACTTCGGAAAGTTGAAGACATTATTGTGATTTCCACGCTAAGTGATCTTTTCGGGAGTTGTCACGGCAGGCAGCGGAGTACAAGAAGCTGAGCTTAGACACAGATATTCAATTTGCTGGCTCACCTTGCCACAACACGGGCGGCCTGAACATCATCCTGCAGCAATGTTGGGTCGCTTTGCCGCATTTTCAGGGATGAAGCCCCAAAAGTAGAGCTGGATATTCGGAAACGTTCTATGTGATCTGGCCCGATGACCCAACACTTAGCTGAAATTTTACACTCTTTCGACTTGGGCTTGAAACTAGGTGGCCCCTCAGGAGTGCTCTACATGCAGTCCCTCATCTGACAGGCACAATGTTGTGAAACTGCACATGGCATAGATGCTGTGGATATTACAGATGGTATGAACTCTGCACAAGAACCAAGGCTGCCCCGTACAGATCTCATGACTAATCATGCTTTGCACGTACATACTCACAATGCGTGCATGTGCAACACCGCGTGCAGAGCTCTGCGGAGAGCTCGCACCATCATCCTAAGCGCACTGAAGCGAGTATGTACATGTAAGTATGGCAGACTCAGGAATAGCGTACGGGACTCCCATACATACACACAGACATGACATGCACGCAGCGCCTAGGCTAGCCGGTGGTGAATGTAAAAAGATCCGAACGGATCCGCGGTGGGGGCAATGTATTGGGAGGAGGGGTGGCGAAGTCGGATAGATCGGGAGGTGTAGGCGGAGGTGAATCGAGCGGAGACAAGGTAGACTGGGGAAGCAAGGGGTCATCATCGGCCGGAGTGGGGGGTGGATTGGCGGGCGGCAGTTCAGCGGGAAGGGAATCGTCTGCCACTTCGGGGGAGACCGGTACCACTGCAGGCAAGGGCACGGGCGGGGGCCCTGGCTGCGAAACTGGTGCATCAGGCAAAGCTGGCGACGGTACTGGCTGGGACGAAGACGTGATCACAGTTGAGCCTGGAGCGCCGCTGACAGTGTATGAAAATATTGGTGCGGTAGGAGAGTTGGGGCGGGCCGGCCCTACGGGTGCAGGTGGGAGTGAAGTGGAGGGAGGTTGTGGTGCAGGTGGAGCGATCGCGGCCGGAAGAGGTTGAGGGGAGAGCTGAGGCAGGGGCTGCGAAGGCGTTGGGGTTGCTGGCGGGGGGGGTGGTCCCGGTGACAAATTTGTTGTCTGTGGGGTAGGGGTCGGCGGGAAACCTGCAGGTGGCGGAGTAGGGGCCGGCGGAAGAATGTCCGGATCTGCTGTGGGGAGAGTAGGCGGAAGGTTTGGTGTGCCCGGCCGGGCCGATTCACAAAGGCCGGTGCTTGCATTACACTGCAGATCTGTGATGCTGTCGCTCTGACCAGCCTCCAGGCAAGACCCGCCCTGGCAGCACGGCAGGCCGCTGTAGCCGCAATCAATGGTGCAGATATTGTTGGCAGGGTTGCATGTGGATTCTCGGCATGTTCCCCCCAAAGGTCCGGGGCAGCACTGCTGCCCTGGCCTCCCACACTGTCCGCACAGGCTTTGGCTGCCGGCTGAGATGCAGAAGTTGCGCTTGTTGTAGGTGGTGCGCGTCGAGGTGCAGCGGAAGCGGTCGCCATCTTCGCCGCAGCATTGCCCGCCGGGTCGGCCGCACTCTCGCACTGCACGGCACACGATAAATAAATGTTTTGCACGCTTTCGAACGTAGACTCATAGATGTGTGAGCAATTCCGTGTGATCCTCAACAAGCATCATACGAAAGATTCACCGCAAGACCTGCCCGTTGCAGCAACGCCCTGAGGAGTCTTGCAACAGCCACAAATGTGCGTGTGGCCTAAGGCCCGGCTCGGACAAGCCTGTGTACGTATGCTGTGTAGGCTTGGCTCAGCTCAGATTACGCAGCTATTTGAGGACACGGTGATACAGTGGAGCATGAGTGGTCACACATGCAATGTACACGCCA
Organism: Ulva prolifera; assembly: GCA_023078555.1. Classification (NCBI taxonomy): domain Eukaryota; kingdom Viridiplantae; phylum Chlorophyta; class Ulvophyceae; order Ulvales; family Ulvaceae; genus Ulva; species Ulva prolifera. Next base: position 6,389,517 of record CM041198.1, on the reverse strand, counting down.
GGAGGGGGTCATGCACTCCCGCTGCGAAGTGGTCCCAGTGAGGGCGCGCGAAATCGACGACGATTTTGATCGATTGGGGAACACTGTAAGTATTATTCAGGTTAAATGAACAGAATTGCTGATTCATCTCGGAGGTTTGGGGAGAACAACCCAAAGTCGCCGATTTGGGCTGTTCCCGTGGGGAGTTCCCCCGAATCCGCGTTTTGTTCCCCAAACCTCGACATTCTTCCCCAACCGTCCCCAAAATCGTTCTATGATGCATATTTTGATGTTTACTGGCATATAGCCTTCCTTGGTATTATTTTGCGTCTCTGTGTGCCCTTTTCCAAACTCAATGTCAAATCGATTTGACGATCGTGGTCAGCATACCTTCATGTGATGTCTGTTGACACTGGGATTCTCAAATTCAACTATTGTGCGGACTTGTGGTTGTGTTGACAATTCTGAGATGTGATTTCCCCCTGGCGAGTTGCAGCGGGTCAGCCCACCAGTAGCCTACCCAACTTGAATCTGTGGACTCACGTGTAATGCAAGTCCGGGTGTTGCAATCGGTTGATATAGCTCTTGCAGCTACCGTGCTTGTTAGTCACGGCCATTGCTGTTCACGTCCTATGCCTTTGTAGTTTGGTTTGATCAGAGCTGTCCATCGTATGCTGTGGTGTTGTGCGATGCCAGCTGTTCAATCAGTATAACGTCCCCCGCGGAAACACGTCGGGCCTCATAGATGAATTCTCGAAACCACGGTTGCGTGTAGCCACGACATTCACCTCTTTTGGCTCCTCTACTGGTCGCGCCACCACTGCATTAACGACTCCTACGACTCGACTCCCTGCAATTCCAAGGCCGACACAGGCTCCACCTAATACATAGGCACCGGATACTGTCACAATGCATGAGCCTGCGGGCAGCAGCGTGGTGACAGGTGCACCCATGCACGATCTGCGGATCACGTGCAGGGGTAAGCCGCCAGCCAGGATCGTATCGAGGTAGCGAGAGAGATCCTGCGAGGGTTTTTCCGGCGTGACCCTCGAGTGTTTACAGTGTGCATATATTTGCAGTGCACACTAAGAGCTGTAACCATTTTCTCTTTACTGTTTCACGGTACTAGCTGTACCCTGTCTCCTCCCGCATTCCTTGGTTCTACCTCTGTGCGCAGCAGGTATGGAATGCTGACTACTTGACCTGACCTAAGACTGCGTGTCTGACCTGACAGATGGAGTGACTTTCTGACATGGTATCGATGATCGTTTACGTTATGTCTTTGCATGGTCTTGTTCAGGGAGTCATCGGCCAATGTCTGCGCGCAGACTCGGCGGGGCATTCCACTGTTCTGTCGGCGCTTAGACTGCGGTCAATAAGCGCAGATATCATTAGCTGTCTCGTAGCATATTGTTATCAGATACAATTCGAGCAGCTGTGTCAAATGATTAGCGCTGAGAAAAGCGAATGCGTTCGCTTATTTTTCCAATCCGACGGCTTGCGAGCCAAACCTTTGCTTCGTTGCTGCGCGCGACGCACAACCGCCTGTTCTACTGTAGGATGTCTCACTCCAACCGCTCAGCTTCAAACTCTTCTCGCGAGGAGAATCGCGGCGAGGCTGATCAGCAGCCTATCGTCGACAGGGGCGCTCAACAGCAGCTCCCTGGTGGAGAGCAGCCCGAGGGCATGCTGCTCCGTGGTGGACGAGTGGTCCGGCCACGGTCTTCCTCTCAGACTGGGCACAGCAGTCAGCAGGTGCCCAACCCTTCTCATGTCGTGAATGATTCAAGTCACGCTGAGTCGTTTATCACGCTTGAAACGTTGACCGAAGCGCTGCGAGCGTCTCGGGGGCGTAACGAGCCTGATTTGACAAAGGGAAAACTGCCTGAGTGGAATCATAAGACCGAAAGTTTCGTTGCGTACGAACAGAAAGTCTTTTTGTGGTTAGGACAGTTTGAGTTAGACCATCTGTTGCAGCACGCACCGTCTGCGGACGAACAGCGTGTTCATGCTAGGGCGAGGACACAGGTCCTTATGTCTTTGCCCGACGCTGATAGAACGACTGTCTATCGAATGTCGCATTTGTGCGAGGCCTGGGCCTACCTTACTGCCAAGTATAGGCCCAGCACCGAAGCCGAGATCCACAGGTTGTGGAGCCGGTTTAATTCTTTGTCACAGAACAATAGAGATGTCGCGTCTTATTGTGGTGATGTTATGAGTGTGTACACTCAACTGGAGGCACTAGGTGCCGATGTGGGCCAGCGATGGCTCAGACTCAAACTGTTAGAGGTGGGGGAGGAGTTCAATGCCGTGCGCGGCGAAGTTCTTCACTCCTCCCCTCATGTCATAATTTCACGTTTGACCGAACATGCCGATTTGCTGAAGCAACAGCGGCAGCTGCAGGCTAGGTCTGGGGCGCCCGCGGGCAAACCAGGCCAAGGCTGGCGAAAGCAACCCCGTGGTGATGGTCCTGTGGTCGCCGCTCTTGGGGCTGGCCAGGCTCCTCGCGAGGAGACCAGGACCTGTTTCTTCTGCAAGAAGAAGGGACATTTGCGTGCGAACTGCCCCCAACGCAAGCAGGCTGCGGCCAAAGATGTGTGTGCGGTTGAGATGCCTGAGCGATATCCAATGCCTGACGCGTCTCTGCCATGGAACATTATTGTAGATAGTGGGTCGGACATGCACATAGTAGGGAATCGTGAAATGTTCACTGAGTACGGTCCGTGTCAGAAAGTTGCCAATCTCGCGGGACCTGGGCAGCTTTCTATCATGGGCAGGGGAACCATTTTGGTGAACCTGGGTACTTACGTGGATAAGCATGGTCAAAACCATCCGTTAGATGTCGAGATCCCTGGTGTATACTATGCTCCTGAATGTCCGTACAACCTGCTTAGTACAATGTGTCTTAGACACGAACAAATGTTCCTAGACACGCGTAGAAATGTGTTGTATGTCCCGGGTCTTGGTGACATGGCCACCGACGTAGAGGATGACGTCAAATGTCAGGAACTAGATGTTGATGGTCACCCTGTGTTTGCGTTCAAAATGGCTGTGGAAACTAAGCCCATTCTCGTCGGTGGGCCTGTCAATAGGGGGGTGGTCTGGTCTAACCAGAGCAGTCCGACCTGCATGGTCGCGGACCAGCAACAATGGCATCATGTGGCAGCTGCGGCTGTTGATCTTGCGCGCCCCAATGCTGGGGGAGCCGAGGTCCCACATGATGCGTATTTGCTGAACCCTGCTTTTATAGCACATTTGTCTTTTCACCAGTCGAACTGGGTGCTCAAGCGTATGCAGTCGAACGCTGAGTTTTATGGTGGTTTGAATTTGAGTGTCGATTCCGAACCTTTCGGAAATAGATGTCATGGCTGCAGAATTGGCAAAGTACCTGCGGGTAAATTCTCTGCCAATGACCGTGAGCTCATGGGCCAGGCGAAATACCCTGGCGAGCAACTGCATGCCGATCTAGCTGGTCCTGTCACTCCAGTAGGAATTGGGGGTGTGAAATATGTCTTGTTTGTGATGTGTGCTTTTACTCGTTATACTTTCGTGGTCGGTCTGCGCAAAAAGAGTGAGGCTGCGGCCATGATCTCTTATATCATAGAGCGCATTAGGGTAAATGTGGTGAAGCCAGGTGAACCGGGTGTGCGCATCCTTCACACAGACAAAGGGGGAGAGTTTATGGTCGAGGCCTTAAAGCTCTACCTCCAACGTCGCGGCATCACTCACCGCACTACCCCCACAGCTGATCATCGCTGTAATGGCATGATCGAGCGGAGGATAGGAGTCGCCTTTGAGGCGCTCCGTGCTGTGCTGCTTGCGAGTGGCCTCCCTCTGTTCCTGTGGATTGAATGCCTTGCCAGTGTTGTCCATGGTCACAATCTGACGCCGTGTTCGGCGCTGTACCATGACAAGCTGGCACGTATCCTGAAATCCCAGAAAGCTCAGATGGCCATAAACGCTGCGGCGGACGTGGCTGAGGCTGAAAAGGGTCAAGGAAAGCGCATGAAAAAGGCCGAGCGCGACAAGTTGAAAGAGGAGGAGCAACGCAAGTATAAATTGCTTGCAAGTACTGAGTTAGATGAGTTTCTAGTGCGGTCGTGTGATAAGGATATAATTCCTTATATGTCTTTTTTCAGGGACACCTCCGTTGAGGTGTTCCAGGATTTGCTGCAGCAGCAGCGTCCATGGGGGGTTGAGGTGTATGCATATCCCAGGGATGACAAGCTGCGGAAGTTGTCCCCTAGGGGTGTGTTAGCACATTGGGTCGGGGCTGGGCTGGGCCCCAGCATGCAGCGTGTGTACGCCCAGGATGTTCCTGGGGGTAGGGTGTTTGTTGTGCGCCAGATCATGTGCACTGCGGATCAGATGATCCGCCACGTACGCAAGTACGATGCGTCCGCCGTCGTGGACAAAAGAGAGCCTGCGGAGTTTGCGAACTCCTACACGGTTGTCTTTGAGGGGGATAACGAGGGTGAACGTGTGACAGACAGCGATGTTCCTAATTTCCTGTCTGACCACACATATGATGGGGGAGTGCTGCGCCGTCTGCGTGACCAGCTCCACACCCCCCCTGGGCACGGTAGGGTTCCTGTCATGGACATGACGTTCCGACAAGACAACCCGGAGCCAAACCCCACGGCATATTCACCTCGGCTTGGGTATGGCGACTCTGCGGAGATAATTCGGCGTGACCCTGCTCGGGACACACCGGAAATAGCCAGAGCAGCTCTGCATCGCACGCGTGCGATGTCCAGGGCTGCAGCCCATCCTGACGTCATCCCCCCTCCCCGTGCACGTGGTGAACTGCGTCATTTGGAGGCTGGTCCCTCGCGCACAACTCGTTATGTGCCCACACGTGCTGCTGCATTGCACGACCCAGGTGTAGACGTTGCGTTCCCCGTTCCTGTGTCTGTCAGTGCGTCTGATGACGACATGGAGGAGGATGACGAAAGTCCTGGCATCTATGATGACGACGATGAACAGCGCATGGACTACACCGTCTCAGATGATGAAAGAGCTGCGGCTCATCAGAATCTGGAGGCTCAGCGGGTCCGCTCAGGAAGTAATTCGGCTGCGGCCTCAGCATCTGGCGCGGGGGCAGTTGCTCCGCCCCTGCGAGGAGCAGAGGCGCCGAGGCCTTTCTGGGAGGATGAGCCAGATGAGGTGGAGACCGGGTCCGAATTAGGGGGAGAGGGCCCGGACCCCTCAGCCGCTGTCGGGGTTGATTTGCCTGACGAGGTGAGGGCCATTCCAGCCGCCTTGCCCCGCATAAAAATCAATCCCCTTGTACGCAGACGCCTTGTTCCATTGGCTGCGGATGTAGCAGCTGTGCATATGAATGAGCCTGCGGGCTCTAATGCTAGTAGTGAAACAGTTGTTGCTGCTATTGAAGTTTCAGCTTGCAGCCAGGACACATCAGCCGCGGCTGACTGTGGAGTGTCCTGTGCAGGCCTGAAGCCTCAGCATGTGGAGTCTGGTGAGCAGCAGAGTGTTCAGCGTCGTGGGTCGCGCCGAGCAGCTGCCGCCAGGAAGCAGAAGGCCTCCTCCGACCCTGATATGCCTTCTATGAAGGAAGGACTTGCGGGTCCGGACAGGGATGCATGGCTGCGCGCCATGCAGGAGGAGGTAGATGCACTGGGTGAGCACGGAACCTTCGGGTTGTGCTATCTGCCTGCGGGCAAACGGGCTATCTCGGGCAAATGGGTGCTCAAGATCAAGCGTGGGCCCGCGGGGGAGATTCAGCGCTACAAGGCACGCTATGTAGCGCGGGGTTTTTCTCAGGTAGAGGGTGTAGACTTTTTTGAGACTTGGTCACCTGTTGGGAGCTATGCGACACTTCGTGTGTTGCTGTCAGTTGCTGCTCAGGCAGATTTAGAAATTAGACACATAGATATACAGTGTGCTTTTCTGAATGGTGAGCTGGAGGAGGAAGTGTTCGTTGAACAGCCCCCGTACTTCACTGACGGGACAGCACGTGTATGGAGATTGCATAAAACCCTGTATGGCCTGAAGCAAGCTGCTCGCGAGTGGCATAAAGCTTTAATAAAGGTCTTAGCAGAGATGGGATTTGTGTGCGCACAAAGTGATCCCGGACTGTATGTTAGAACATCTGGTCTATGTTTTATTTTTCTGTGGGTCGACGACTTGTTCATATTCAGCGGCACTGCGGGGCTGCAAGAACTTGTCGACATAATTCTCACAAAATTTGAAGGCAGAGACCTGGGTGAACTGGCATGGGCACTTGGCACTGAGATCATGCGTGATCGTAAGGCCAAGACAATCACCATGACACAGCGAAACAAAATCCATAGCCTGCTTGAAAAGTATAGTATGTCTGATTGTCGAAAGTCTCCCACTCCGTTAGTGCCGCGGCAACAACTGAGGAGTGTGAAAGAGCACCCGGACCTGGAGAAAGCCAGTGCTGCTGAGCATTCCAGGTTCATGAGTGCTGTAGGAAGCATCCAGTACATTGCAGGAGTGACACGACCTGACCTCAGCTACGTGGCACATGCCCTGGCCCGGCACATGTCCAGTAGTCTGAAGGAACATTGGTTGGCTGTGCAACACGTTCTGAGATACCTGCAGTCCACAAAGAATTTAGGGATACAATTTGTAGGCTCTGTGGGGCATGGGTGCCTGTTAGAAGCTTTTTCTGATGCAGATTTTGCGAACTCTGCTGATTTGAAGAGTGTATCTGGTATGGTTCTTCGAGTGTATGGGAACTGTGTTCTCTGGCGCTCGAAGAAACAGAGTATAGTGGCAGGGGATACAACAGAGGCTGAGCTCATTGCGATGAGTGCAACAGCCAACGAGCTGATGTGGGTGAAGCAGTTGCTTCTCGACCTAAAGCTCGTCCCGTATAAGCCAACTCTGTGGGGTGATAATAAAAGTGCCAATATCTTGGCAGTAAATGCTGTGTCCTCTGACAGGTCCAAGCACATTCGTGTGCGGCACTTGCGAGTGCGGGAATATGTCCAGATGGATGAACTTGAGGTAGCATGGGTGGGCACAGTTGATCAGTTAGCGGATGTGTTTACTAAAGTGCTGCCCGGACCTGCTTTGTTAGAAGTTCGTAATAAACTCCAGCTAGTGGAGACTTAGCAGGGTTTATGGGGGAGTGTCACAATGCATGAGCCTGCGGGCAGCAGCGTGGTGACAGGTGCACCCATGCACGATCTGCGGATCACGTGCAGGGGTAAGCCGCCAGCCAGGATCGTATCGAGGTAGCGAGAGAGATCCTGCGAGGGTTTTTCCGGCGTGACCCTCGAGTGTTTACAGTGTGCATATATTTGCAGTGCACACTAAGAGCTGTAACCATTTTCTCTTTACTGTTTCACGGTACTAGCTGTACCCTGTCTCCTCCCGCATTCCTTGGTTCTACCTCTGTGCGCAGCAGGTATGGAATGCTGACTACTTGACCTGACCTAAGACTGCGTGTCTGACCTGACAGATGGAGTGACTTTCTGACAGATACGTGTTGCACACCATCGTATAATATCTGTTGCCCACTGTGTGGACACGAAGCCATGTCATTGCAGTGCGTCGAGGTCTGCTCAGCTGTCACGACGACCACATCACCCACAGAAGTCGCAACAATGCAAATATCGCCAATGTACACTATCATAGTGACTTTTCTGTGTTGTCACTACATTGTGATCAATGGCGTGCGTTTGGGCGGGAAAAGGTCAATGAACGCCGGCGTTTGGGGAGAACCGCATTTATTCGCCAAAATAGGGGCCTGGGATGGGGAGAGTCCCCACAGCTGAGATCGCTCAGTACAAGTCCCCAAACACTGATCACCATACTCGAAGTTGTCCCCAATTATGAACATGCGGCCGTTCTGATGCGCGCCCACACTGGGACCACTTCGTAGCGGGAGTGCATGACCCCCTACGCCAGGTCTCACTGTTATCCGACTGTGTTGGGGTCATACAGCAGTTTTCACGGTTTAATGGATCCGCATGGCAGAGGTGTAGGATGATGATTCTCCTGGAACCACCATGTACACATCAGCGGTGGGCGTGGGACGGTGTATGATGTGGTATGTTTACCAAGCGCGTGCGCACACGCACACACACGCACACACACACACACACACACACACACACACACACACACACACACACACACACACACACACACACACACACACACACACCACACACACACACACACACACACACACACACACACACACACACACACACACACACACACACACACACACACACACACACACACACACACACACACACACACACACACACACACACACACACACACACACACACACACACACACACACACACACACACACACACACACACACACACACACACACACACACACACACACACACACACACACACACACACACACACACACACACACACACACACACACACACACACACACACACACACACACACACACACACACACACACACACACACACACACACACACACACACACACACACACACACACACACACACACACACACACACACACACACACACACACACACACACACACACACACACACACACACACACACACACACACACACACACACACACACACACACACACACACACACACACACACACACACACACACACACACACACACACACACACACACACACACACACACACACACACACACACACACACACACACACACACACACACACACACACACACACACACACACACACACACACACACACACACACACACACACACACACACACACACACACACACACACACACACACACACACACACACACACACACACACACACACACACACACACACACACACACACACACACACACACACACCACACACACACACACACACACACACACACACACACACACACACACACACACACACACACACACACACACACACACACACACACACACACACACACACACACACACACACACACACACACACACACACACACACACACACACACACACACACACACACACACACACACACACACACACACACACACACACACACACACACACACACACACACACACACACACACACACACACACACACACACACACACACACACACACACACACACACACACACACACACACACACACACACACACACACACACACACACACACACACACACACACACACACCCAATACCGTCCTTTACTGTGAGGCCTGCATCGATGAGGATGTCCTTATTGGCAGCTTCCTATTTTCTTATACTCTCCTTATGCTGTCCTTTTGTAAGGACACAGCGAGTGCCCCGGTTTCTCATTTGGTCATTATACAACGCATTATCGCATTATATTGTCCCTACGCCCCGTATATGGATTGTATAATGATGCAATAAGGCCAAGAGGACAACTCAGTGCTGGTAGTGTTGTCTTCAGTATATGGGTTTCTCTGATCGTGGGGCACACGTGACAGCGCAGCTTGCTTGCGGGCGGTTCTGTGTTAAAACAGTAGCATATGATAGCTTGCGGGCGGCCTGTGAGCCCGTTGCTGTGCACTGGCTCCCAAAGTGGCTTGCTGTGATGCTCTGTAATGTTACCCGCGTTCATCTGTATCCTTGTGATAAACAAAAGCACGCAACTTTCTCTTGCAGTCACATTGCATCTGATGGTGTAGCGCACATACGCCGCGGACCCCCATGCACATGCGGTTATTACGGCGGCCCGGCCAAAAGGTATTGAAGAGCATGTGTGGTGGCCATGCAGTTCTTGCATAGTATACGCGGGCTACACATGACTGTGTCGGTCATGCTTGCCTCACCCAGGTCTGACCCTGTTATGATGTCATTAATATTGCCACAACTGCGTAGGCCGCTATGATCCAGTATCATCACTGTCATTCTGATTATTGATAGCACATTTGTGCACCATGGTGAGCACACCGCAGGGACATCTACGGTTTGTTGTCTCTGGACACTGACTTCAAACACTACACGGGATTGAATATTTGCAGGCGATCACAGGGCAGATGGTGGCTGAAAGCGGCACCAGTGGCGGGAAACGGCAGGCAGACGTTGTCAAGGCTGCTGCAGGGGGCGTCTCCGAAGCAAGTGCCGTCATCGCAGCACTGCTCATAGAATGAGCCGCAGGTCACACACAATCCTTCTTCAGTGTTGCACCGCAGGCCTTCGTCTTCGTCCCCGCAGGCTGCACCATCGCAGCAGGGCTCACCAGCGGCGCCGCAACCTGCATGCATGCATCCCTGCTTAGCTGTGCGCTAAATTGGACATACTTACAGCTGCATGATGATGGACCCGTGCTGATAAACAAAGACCAGAAATTCGTGGATAATCGCTCATATGCAATTCGTCTTGATGTGTGGTCCCTTGCCGGATGCAAGGAGTGTTGTCAACAATCTGCACTGACTAGAAGTCTGGGCTGGGCTCCAGTTCAGCAGGCCTTCCAGCCACAAGATTGCTATGACTGCAGCACATATCGAGGTGGAGCGAACCGCCAGGGGATGGGGGGCTTCCTGGCTGCGGAATCACAGGTGTTGATCTACCAAACGGTCCCGAACCCACGCGGCAGACTGAGGTCTCACGGTCGCACTCGGCCTCAAATCTACACGTGTCTCTGGATACACCTGTCGTCGACGAGATGCTATCACAGCAGGGCTGCCCAAGACCACCGCACGCCGTGCAGATGCCAGATTCGCAGGACATCCCCAGCCCCAGGTGTACCCCGCTGAAGCCAGTAAGCGGACACATGGAGATCCTGCTCTCCCCGGGGCAGCATGGCAAGCCTTCGGCGCCACAACTCAGCTCGCAGAAGCCCTCGTTGTTGCAAGAACTCCACTGGCTCGAGCAGGTGCCACCAGCGCAGCAGGGCTCCCCACTACGGCCGCAGACAGCGCAGACGGAGCCGATGCACACGCTGTCAAAAGCATTCACAGAAACGCAACTTCTCGACGACGAGAAGTCTCTGCCCTCTTGACAACAACGCAAGCCCGCGGTGCCACACGCCGAGCCTGCATGCACATGGCACATGCTGTAACTAAAACATTCCAAGCGGACTTGCATGCCCTGCATTGATGCCGCACGCTCACTCGACTGTTCGGAGTTTACGAATCTGTCACGCGTGTATGGCCTGCATTGACTATCGCAATCCCGGCAGTGGACACATCTCTGATCTCGGGCGGAGCGCCATGGCCAGCCGGGCCCTCTATAAACCAGCAACAAGAGGCCGGTATACAAAGAGGCAGCCCCGGGCAGTTTGTTTCGGAGAAGAATGTTTAAAATAGCAGAGGCCTGAGCTTTCACCACATTGTTACTGATCCTGGGCACTAATGCACGGCAGGCAACGCTGCATGAGAGGAGCACACGACGTGGATCCCATAAACGAAAAGTGGCGCACATGTTACTGGTTGCAACAGTACTGGTTGCGGCACATTCATATGCACACATGTGTGCTAGCACATCTGTTGATGCACCATAGAAGTAACAATCGCTGCTTCAGCTTGCAATTGCAGAAGGACTCACCTAGCTCTCCATTTAGCAGCGCTTGCAATTGATCAAACCCCGGTATTCGGTACCTTGAGTCTGCAACTTCGTCGTCATCTCCATACGGATATGGATAGAAGTATATCTCGTACTTGTACTCGCCGTACAGGCAATTCAGTCGCCCACAGTCTCGTACAAACGGCGAGGCGTCATAGTCGGCGGCGGCGTAGTCAGCAGATCCGACTGGGGCATAAAAGTCCAGAGGATTTTCGCAGTAGACACAGCCCACGGACCCATAGACCGACGACGGTGCAAGGTACATGGCTTTGGCGCCTAAAACGCAGTCTTCGAGACTGTCAACAACCTCAAAATTGGGTGGTACCTCCTCGTTGATAAGTTTACGGCAAGAGTATAGCTTGTTCCTGCTTTTGCAGTGGGAAGCGCGACAGTTGGGGCACTTCGGGAACCACCTGCGAAGCGGGCCAACGTTGCGGTGCGTGACGGGCGCCATTGCACACGCACATGCATGCGCTGTGTCCGATGCGCACAGTTGAATGCAATTTTGTAAATCTCCAGTCACATGCGTGGCATGTACACCCATTCTGCAAGCGATGAGTCATCGCCAATGGCCACTACTTGGAATGTGCACGCACGTGCCATCATATGCACAGGTGTAAGCAGAGCAGTACTACGTATGGCAACACCAGGCTGGGACAGGACAGGAGGACTGCCTCGCAGTACCTGTTCAGGAAGATGCATGTGGCGCACACCTTCTGCCATGTGGCCCTCGATTATGCTGTAGAGCCCGCGGTTTCCCGCCCTCCCCGGCGTGTTCATCAAGTCCAACGTTCTCGCCCACGACGCCAGCTCCATACACTATCGCGTCGTAGTCCAGCCAAGCTTTTTCATACTCCGAAGCATCAACATCACCGAGCGCGGGTCCACCTGCGTGAGGCTCACCAGCCAGCTCCAGCACATTCACATCGTCGACATGCATCACGGACAGGGTGCTACCCCCGGACAGGGCCCCCTCTTGGCCGAGGCGCTCCTGTGTCGCCTTGGCCTTGCGGCCATGGCCGAGCTCTGGTGCTGACTCTGCTGCTTCATCCTCTAGCTTGAGCTGCCATTGCTTCGAAACATCGAAGGAGTTTGTGTTCATGCGGCTGCCTCCATCGCCATGAACACCAGGGTCTTCCACTGCTTTCAAGCTGATGTGCCGGCGCTCGCCCGAGTGCGTCGAACCCTGGGCTGCAGCGTGCACAGCAGGGACTCGGAGGCACAGCACAGCCAGCACACTCACACTGTGGAGCATTCTCTGCACAGACATTGGCACTGGAGTCGGCCGCACTCGGGGCACCCCAAGCTTGGAGGCCCCCAAGATGTGTAGAAGATTGATTTGACTATGCTCCACAGGCAGCACATGAACTTCTGCAAAATGACTGCCTCTGGACCACGATGGGCATAAGCACATGCATATGCCGCGTGCAAAGCCCAAGACCTGTTGACTTGTGCTGCATGCCAGGTTCTACTGGTACTGCATGCAGGCCATGTCACACATATATGTAAGAGGTGGGAGGCTTGTCACACACGGTGTGTGTTGCTGGGTGGGTGTAATCGTGCGGGGGGCTGTGTGGCTGTGGCCGTTGCGTGGGTGTGTGGGTGTGTTGATGCGCGCTGCGTGGGCTTGTTGCGTGGTGTGCGGTTCCCCTGGCTGTTGCTCGCAGTGCTATACTATACCTGCCTTGCCTGCTTTGTCCTTGTAACACATGCATATGTAAGACAGACTGCACCATGCACATGGCTTTGTCTTCAATCTGTCAGCTTGTGATGTGGCTTGCGGCATGGAGTGTCGCCAGAGCATAGGGGTCATGTGTGAGTGACCAAGACAAGTTGCAGATGCCAACAGCACCGCTGGGACATTGTCGTGAGAAGTTGTTGTGTAGTCCAGTGCACTGTGTGCATGGCATGCATGTGCATGCATAGGTCTGATTAGGTCTGTGCGAAGGGTCATGGCAGTTGGGTATTTGATTGCATATAGGTAGACTGTAGCAGGTGAACACTATCGTGTTCACTGAGCTCCCGCTGTCATGACAGGTGTGATATCCATTACCATCGTGATATCCTGGCTGGTCACTCCCCACACTGTAATCGTGTTCACTGAGCTCCCGCTGTCATGACAGACATGCACAGGCACGGCTACGGGTCATGCAATGTGGCTGTGTAATTGTCGCAGAAGATAAATGGAATGTATGTAATGTATGCAAGCTTGCATGTTACCTAGGTAACATAGCAAACAATCAAGATCACATGGCAAAACATGGCAGCCATTGCGATGCATCGGTCCCTTTTGCGACATGTGCACAATCGCGAGCTTAATCGAAGATCTGTAGCATTCGCGTTCAACAAGGTGCTTCTTTTGGAACGCAGGTGTACACAAGCTTCATGACATGTACACATCCTGTCATCGGTGTTCCGACATTCCGTCACAACCAAAATCTGATGATATCGCCTTCGTGAACCTGAATATAGTCGGAGTGTCCGATTTGCAGGTACCACAGTGCGTACTAGTAGGCGCTGCAACGCAACGCAACACGACCAAGTGGGCACCGCCGAGTCGGCAGTGGTGGCACCCACTTTGCCGACATGGAGACGTCTTACAAAAGTGTGGCAGCAGAAGAAAAGTTGCGCGCAGCTGCGCGCAGCTGCACGCAGGCAAGCATGTGTACAGCCAATATATTACAAAAGAGTGAACGGGAGAAAACAAACACTGAAACCGAATCTCATCCGAATCAACTGCAACATACACTCACACACACACGAACACTACAACCGCACTCACAACTCAGTCCGGCAGGATCGCGTCCTCCAGGCCGGCTAGTAGGCATGTAATGCTCGGCATGGCCTCTTCGCAGAAGTAGGCGTTCCGGGAACGTGATCGCGTTCAGCCACAGTGCGCTGGCAACTGTTGAATGCATTAAATGGGACAGCCCAAGATAGGAACTGATGCAGTACACTGCGGGACATTGATCATGCTGTTGGAGAGGCCCCGTGGATGTTGACTCTTCGCACCATGAAAACCTGGATGCACGAATGCCAGTGGACGGGATGAATTGAGACCCAGCGCTGCACGAGCGCTCAATCCTCAGAAAGCCGCTTCACAATTGTCAGTTCTGAAGAGCTTCGTGCACCATTGACGCGGTGGGCAGGTACGCTCCAGCGGCTGTCCTGAGCACTACTGAGAGCTCTCGAGATATCAGCACTGCCTCCAATCGCTACGCCGACTGCAAGCTGTGATTATGAACGGGAGAAGTGAATGGGAGAGCACAAATTTCCACAACAGAATGTCATCCCAATCAACAGCAGGCTTGATTCGGGCCTACGACACTGTCGTACTCGGTGGCACCAAGCATGGAGTCACTAGTAGCATTGACAAATGTGGCGCTGTCAGTGGCTGTGGTGGTGGAGGGTTGTAGCAGGGTGGCGACTTCCACGGAAGTGCGGTTCGCCAAAGCAACTATGTATAGAGAATAGCAGAGCTACTCTTATTGTTTTGCCGCTAACCGGACCTTCTTCTGATTTGTGTACGAGCCACAGATGTATTTCCCCGACCCGGGTGTTGTAGCGTCACACGACGCATTGCCATGACATGGGAACCACGGACGCGGCGATAGCGTCATGTGAAACATCTCACGCCCAAACTTGGCTGTGCCACGCACTGCGCTATGCATGCTCTGGAGTCAAGGCCACCGTCCACAACCACTGGGCCACCCTCCATCACCCCAGGCAACTTATCGCAGTGCAATCGTGCGCAAGTGAGAGCACTGACGACCGGAACTATTTGATGTCAGCAGCAATAGATACTAGGCTGAATATATTGTCCCATTGACATTGACTCGCTGTCCTGGAGGCGTTGGCTGTCCGCCAGGTTGACACCGCTTCGCGCGTCAGCCCCGCGTCACGTATGTTATAATTATGTTATAATTAACCAGTACTGTCCAGCCAAGCATGCATGATGATTGCCACGTTGTGACGATTAGTTTTGCGGAACGCCGGCACACAGCTGCAGGAATGTTACACGGCCTCGCCCAAGTGAAGCGTTGATCATGTAAGCAGAGTTTGTGATACAAGAGAGAGCACCAACGGCGTACATATCTTTTTTACCATAGGTTCCGTTGAAACGTCGCGAACTTGATCCCTCCTTGCGGCAGCTTTTCGCGTGGGCATGCACAGCTGCATACAGCTTCACACTGCAGCAAATAATTGAACTGTAATGATGCTGTTGTTTGGCAGCTGTATCCGCTACAAGCGCCAACGTGGGGCTGGCCGAGCGTTCAGTGGCAGATCTGCGCAACCAAACTGCGTTGAAGGCAGCTCTATACACTGCACGGCGAGTCGTTTCATCAGGTCTGTGAGATAGCACTGATATATTTCTCGTTGTTGACGTCTTCCGAGGCGCATGCCTTGGTCTACGATCGCGAGATGGCTGGTCAGCTGAACTCAGGTGCTGGCCCAGAAACTCAGGCCATCCACCACAACGCATGCAACCACCCGATCTCTGTTGCTGTTTTCGATAGCCTTTTCTCTTGCACTGCGATTGTGTCCTCTTGCGACTGATGAGGCAGATGCTGTGGCTGATTCCTCATTAAGCCGTGTTCAGTGGGCTGACCTCGGTAAATAAAAAAGTTGCAAAAGGCCTGAACGAAGCATGAACTATACATATAAACATCATTTAAGTACTTCTGGACCGGCCGTTTGTCCAAATTTGATGTCGTTTAAAAGTTATTTACTGATGCGTGATGTGACCCACGAATGTGTCCGGTGGGGTATGTGACCCCCCCGGGGGGGGGGGTATACATTGCCTGGACGCATGTCGGCGGACGCGGACGAGGTCGCGAGCTAGGACGCATGCCCTCAAGAGTTCGTCACAACGGGCTCTGACCATGGCCAAGCTAATTTATATTGTTCCTAAATTCTTTATTAAGTATTATAAACTTCTGCTCGTCGTCTCCGATCGTTCTTTTGACTGTCTGTTTCCGATTATCATCATGTCTGCGTCTACCAGCAAGGGACACCTCTCTCGTGAGCAGGAAGAGGTTCTGTTGGATAGTTTCTTGCGATATCCTCCGATCGGTGGTCTCCGGGACGGTGTCATGGCCGAGGGCAAGTCGGCGGTCTTGTTTGAGAAGGTCTCGAAAGACTATGTCGAGACCGTGGCACCGCTCATTGCTGAGATGGACAGGCACAACGCAACGTGTGCCAAGAACGCTGTGAAACCATACAAAGAAAGTAAGTACATGGACGGCCCTGCGGTGAAGAACGTCTGGAAGAGGTGGATGTCGAAGTACCGTGCGGTGAAGGCCAAGTATCAGGTCACGGCCAGCATGTCGAAGGGTCAGACCGGCCTTTCTGGGGATGAAGCTCTTCCCAAGAGTGCCAATGATGCAATCACGGAGGCCACCGAGCAGGGGTGGCATTTGTTCTCCCGCTTCCACAATCAGTGGCGCCTGAGCTCACGGTTCGATGAATGCCACAGCAGCACCACGCTGACCCCACCCAGAGCAGGGGGCGCCGGGGCCGGGGGTGGGTCTGGGGGCGAGGGTGGGCCTCATGGTGGCCAGGGGCCTGATCAGCCTACAAAGGGGGGTGCTGCGGCGGCCCTCGTTGGCCTTTCGCGCGCACCGGCGGGAGCGACTGAGGAGGATGATCAGGGTGAGACTGTAGTGGTTGCAGATGTCTGCAAGAGTAGCAAGGCGCCACGGCGCCAGAGTGCAGTTGCTGCATCTGCAGCCATTGCCTTTGCTATCGCATCGGATACGGACGATGCCATGGAGGTGCCCCCCCCACCCGTGCTCGAGGCGGAGTCTTCATGGGACTCCTCCATGGAAGGCCAGGGTTTGGTGAACCCGACCGGCGTAGGGTCTGATGAGTACAATGAGCGCAGGGCACGCCACCTCACGCGGAAGGCTGCTCGGGAGGCGGTGGCCAAACCGATCAGCCTCAAGCGGAAGGCGAGTGCCGGGGGCAGTAGCGAGGGGAGGAAGAGTGAGGTGGGTGTGATCAAGCGGGAGAGCGGGCGTGACCGCCGCCTGGCTGCACAGGTTGAATCGCAGCGGGCGGATTCTGCGAAAGAGTGTGAGCAGATGCGGGGTAAAATGTTTGGGAGTGTCATGAAGGAGACAACGCAGAGTAAGGTTGCTGCCTTGGAGAGGCAGACGGCCGCTCTCGTGGAAATGGAGCGCGAGAAAGCTGCTGCCGCTGCTGCGATTGCTTCGGCTCAGATAGATCAGCAGAGGCTGGACAAGCTTGTGGACATATATATGAGGCAGAATCCTGAGCTGTCTCCATCCAAGGCGATGGAGAAAGCACATGATGCTGTTGACCGCCAGAGGGCAAGGCAGCAGGCCACTGTGTAGTCGTGGTTCGCGGGGATGCTCGCTTGTTCATGAGATTGGTGGCAGTATACCACAACTCGGTGGTGCTATACAATCTATTCGATTTGAGCAGTAGGCCATGTACCAATTCATGCATGAATTGCAAGGCAGTGTACTTGATATTCACCGCAATTACGCATGCATCTCGAACAACAGACCATACACAGGTTACATGACTGATGCAACGTATTTTGTGAGGAATTCCCGCAGTACTCTGCCCCGCGCTGCAGGCCCCCCTGGACCAGCCTGTGCTGCGGGTGCAGGCCCCATATTCGCCACCTGCGGCTCTGCATTGCCCGCTGCTTGCCACTCCTCCCGATATTCTACATTGCGCTCCTCAACGAAATTGTGCAGGGCACAACACACACGTACTGCTCGCCTGATCAGCGCCGGCTCACGTATAAATGTGTTGCGCCGGCAGAACGCCCACCGGCCCTTCAGCCTACCAAATGTGCACTCAATGCCACGCCGGCAATTGATGACACACCGATTAAACTTGCCTTTCCCCCCAGCGCGGAAGAGCTGCATGCCCTGCGGCCCGGGCTCATCCCAAATCTTCATCATGTTGGGACCCAGGGGGAAGGCGGCGTCCCCCACCAGGAACGGCTGCACCACCTGTGTCTCACCCTCCGCGGTCAGCTCGACTCCGGCACCATGAAAGAGACCTTCGTCGATGAGCTTGCAGAGGTCAGATCGACCCCAG
>CM041198.1:4416353-4443323 GCA_023078555.1 Ulva prolifera | reverse complement strand
GCAGCCAACACATGTATGCTGCCCTTGACGCAGCGGTCAGTGCTGCCGGGCTCGATATTGCCGTCAGTGTATCTGACTTTTCAAAAGTGACCCGTCATCGCCCCGACCCGATTCGGCCCCGATCCGAGAGAGGTGCCATTTAGGCTCGTACGAACACAACACATGTCTCGGATCCGCTCTGGTTTGGGTCATTTGTCGGATTTGAGGCCATGAAGCGACTATGGGCATCCATACAACCTGATGCCCATCACGACACAAATCAAGGGATGTAGTAATACACTTGTAATGTGAGAGGGCGCCCGCATGACAGTAGAGGGTGTGATAGTTTGTGACCCTCTAGCCGATTGCGTTTGCATACGTCTGCGGACGTCTGCGGACGTCTGCGGACACGAGAATAGATTTTTAACAAATACTCGGCAACAACAATCTAATGCACTCGTAGCAAAGGGCTCGGCTTTCGAGATTCTTGTGAATTAATGCAATGTGAACCTCATTGCAATAGGCCAGCATGAACACGAGGCAGCGCTATCTCGTGAGCAATCTAGGTATATCAATTCAATGATATACATGTGCAGCCTATATTCAAGTTATTTAGCGACCATCCGTGATTTGAGACAGTACCATTGTCCTTTCAACACGGCCACAATTGAACTTTGCGAGATTGGGGCGCTGTTACTTAGCTACGATACCTCACATATCACATCCTTGATTGCCGGCACGACATCTCAGGCGCGCACAACAATCGGCTCGGATGTAGACGTCCGTGTCATTGATGCCCGCCAATAAACGATTGCACTATGTGTATGAAGAATACATGGAATGTATAGTTTGTATGAAGTCGTTTAGGTTTGTTTTGTCGACATCTCAACGCCATTGGTTGTCTTTCGCAGCACATTGAAGCGGAAGCGTTTGAAACATGATCACGCGACCGATTCCAACCCTCCCCGCCACTTAATTTTTTTTAACACTATCCAAGCATGGTATAAACGTGGCGCTGGCTAGCGCAACGATTCTGGCGCGTAATTTGATGTAGTTATTACCGCTTATGTTGCCAGCCACACGCGTCCGAGCGGCTTACACAAGGGAAGGGGGGAAGGGGGGGGGGGGGGGGGGGTTGGGGACGGGCACATCCATCATGGATACACAAGTTCCACGCAGGTTTGCGCAAATCCACGCAGGAGGCTCACGCCCCACAGGGTCACCCCGGAACGGTTGGGAATCCATGCTGGACTGCTTCACAGCGTGCCTTGGAATACTATTGGTCCACGTTGGCGTGGCGGCTCTCTTTTGCCAACATGGCCCCACTGTAGCCATAGCGGAATACATCATCACCAAGGTGGCGCCGCGTCTGGGCCATTGTGCGTGCAACACGTAACTGGAACCATTGTGGGCAAATGAAAACTCCACTATGGTGAGGGTGAGTTGTGCAATGGTGTGCATTACCTTAAATAGTCATGGTGGTGAGCTGCTCTGACCATCATGGTGCTGAATTGAGGTCAGGCCACACTATGGGGCTCAGCCCTCACCGTCGTGGCAGCACCTGCGGCCACTGTGCTCACGACATGTTATTGGAACCACGATGGGCACTTGGAAACTCTATTTTGGTAAGGGTTACCTCTGCAATTGTGTGAGTTACCTCAACAGCCACAGTGGTGAGCAGCTCAGACCACCATGGCACATCATTGAGGCCAGGCCACGGCATGGGTTCAGCTCTCACGATCGTGGCAGCACTAGTGGATGGAAAGACACAGCTGTGAGCACATGTCACGATCATGTCACCTTTAGGATGCCTCCCTGTTGGTGGCAAACATTTACCATAGATCGAAGTACTCCAAGCACTAGCTTGCATGCTAAGCAAGACTGCTGCGGTGGATGGGAGGCTTACGCCGCCAAGAGCACATGACAAAAGTCTGGTGAAACAGTCCACAAGGTACACCATGTTGCAGTTAATGTGCTAAAGAAGGCCCCATGGACGGCCCAATGGACGGCCCCATGGACGGCAAGCATTCTGATACGCCGTGAAGCATCGATTCGGTACAAAGCCAGAGATGCAGCTAGCAGCAGCTAGGTTGCGCATGCAGCTCAAGTGTCCATTGAGACTGTTGCAACTTGCAAAGCTACCGAGCCACAGCGATCAAACCATGCAGTCAACACAAACAACGTATCTGAAGGTGTCGGTGCCGTCGCACTCGCCTGCGTTCCGCACGCATTCATCGCCGCAGATTGAACCATGTCAGTCGATGTCGCAAAGAAGATGACTAAAAGATGATTGCTGATGTTGCTTGAGCGGCATACCTTGCGCGCATTGACGGAGGTATTGACGGGCAACAGCACATCTATCTTGTTGAAAACGTGGACACGATGGTCCATGTCACGCTTGCCGAAGTCGTGTGTGCACTAAACGATAAAACCAAGTATCTGTTGTTTACCATTTCAATGAGCTATAGTCGAGTGATTTGATTGACGTAATGACCAATGCCTGGAGCACGATCGTATAGCCAATGCTCTGGAAGTGTGCATGATATACTTTTGATAAGGTGAGCTCGTACTAACAAATGCGTAAACACTATGACATCGCGACAGGGGCTCCACTTCACTACAGTCCAGACATATCCGCTGTCCATGCCAAGGCTGCGGCTCACCGACGCCACGGTCACGGGAGATGCAAGCGAATGTATGTGCCTGAAGCGGTCATCTCTTGGCCAGAGCACCGTGACGCTGCTGCACTGTCGATGTGCTGTTGTGACGGGCTTTGAGAGGCATTGCTTTCTGTTTGTAATTCGACCATTTTGCTCGACCTGTACGCGCATGCCGTAAGCAGGCATTTCGTTTGCAGTGCCAGGACCGTGCGTGCTGCGGCGGCTTCGTCCCGGCATGTACATCTGGCCGTGTTCACTACTTGCATGAGTTTACTGTGCCTTTTGATCAGACGAGATCAGAATGACTGGTATAGTGTAGCTGCGTGTACCGCCGTGGATGCTGATCGAAGGACGCCTGGACAAGGATACAACTCGGCTGACAAATACAATCAGGATGGTGCACGCTGAAGTGCCGTTGTGTTCAGCATTTCTTCTGGTGTGTTTCGTGTTCCCCCACCCTCGCGATCACATCTACTTCACAGCTGACCGAGCTTGGGAGGTGCAGGGCGTCACGTCGTGCGGAGCTCGAAGTCTGATCAATGCTACATTGCATCTGAGCTGCATGACTGCAATTTTGTGTCAATTGGCAAGAGGCCGTGACATCATCATTCTCACGTAGCTGCAGTGGCTCATACCTCAAATACGTCCCAGGGTCACCTGGAGACAGAATTGTAGCATTGTCGCTGATGACTTTGGTATGGCCGCAGTGTCACGTACATTCATATGTTAATGAATGTGGCGAGCGGGCTGATGGCATGCTGATGTGAAATGTTCTGTTGTACTGATGTTAGACTCTGGACGTCACCCTCACCTGCCACCGCAGTCTTTCTAGTACATGGATCAATAAAAATGGCAATAGTGATAAGTAGCCTAATCTGAAACGTGGCTGTGTTCCCCCACCACATCTCCTTGTCAATCCATGGCCCCTCAGGTCCAGAGGCAATGGTCCTGACAAGTGGCGGTGACATGATAGCATCGTAACCTGGTTCGAGGCATGGGGTCATGCCATTGTCAGGCGTCTTAGGTGGTGATGTTGATGTTTGCCTAAATCGGGTCACGGGTGCGACCACACCAGCGTCTACGAAGGACCCACGCCAA
Source organism: Ulva prolifera (assembly GCA_023078555.1). NCBI lineage: Eukaryota > Viridiplantae > Chlorophyta > Ulvophyceae > Ulvales > Ulvaceae > Ulva > Ulva prolifera. Next base: position 4,439,586 of record CM041198.1, on the reverse strand, counting down.
GTCCGAAAAAAAAAGCATGTCAGTGGTAATTACTCTTGTTGTACTCGCATTGAAATGCCTTTTTTTCTTGGGATGGGTGCGCCATCAGCTATGCAAATGGGGTTGGTGTGGTTGCACGTGTCAAAACACAGGCACTACCAGAATGCAGCAAATCTCCACAGCTACTACATATTCTCATGCTCTATCCCTTCATGCTGCTTCAGTACACTGCAAACACAAACGCGGCCAGCTACAATTCTGCACAACTTTGTAGCCGCATCGAATTTTGACATTCTGCAAAGCCATGCTGCTTCCTGACCATTTTTGTGGCAAGGAATGATCCTCATTAGGGCCTGATCGCTGCGGGAGGGCTGCCTCAGATCATTGCTACTGGTTGCAGAGCACCTGGAACTGCCACAAGTTTGGTGCAAGCTGGGAAAGCATATGCACGGCATCAGAGCCGGACTGATATATACCACAGTGGTCTGAAATGGAGTTGCACATATTTAGGTTAACATGTATGAATGTTTCTATGAGGCACATTGAGTGACATTGAGTGAAGCTGTGCTTTTCTATTGTATTTGCACATCCATGCTCTAGCATGTATCGTACGACACAACGCATTCAAGCATTCCATCACTTCGAGCGGCTTTGGTATTTTGTGTACATGCCGCGATGGTGCTCTCAGCGATGCTCTCAACGATCAGATCCAGAAAGAGGGCTGGTTCAAAACACATGGCGCCGGCACTGGATGCAATTTCTGCAAAGACTCCAAAATCGCTACATCACACCGTGCATAAAATTTTCATGGCCCTGCTAGAGCATGCCGCCTTGTATCTGTGAACAATGTTACATTTGATAGCAATCACGCAGACCACAATCACTCACTACCTGTTCACTACCACTTCTAGTCAAGCTGGTGCTTCAATGGCTTAATGCATGCATGACTGCTATGACTGCAGTTAGCCATATATGACTCTTCACATGGTGATCCCGGTTGCACGATTGCACAGGCCTGTTAGCGATCGTAATAGGCCATTGTTGTAATCCGAGATCTGCATAATTCACCCGTCTCCTCCACCTGCAAAAGAAAACATCATATCATTGAATTGGTCATCTGCCTGAGATACAAGGTCATGCACACGTGTAACATGATCATGGTGTCGAGGCAGCATGATCCGATTTGGAACGGCGACTCGAATCTATGGCATCAAGCCATTTGCAGACATGCTAAGCATGTGACTGTACCTCATGCAATGGTATGGTGTTTCACATCAGGCCTGGGGGGTTGCAACGGAGGTAGACATCACTTGTGAGATCAGCCATCATATGCATAAATGCCACACTCTTCAGTAGGGCAAGGCCGCATACCTCAGAGAATGGCCACTATCTATACTCGCAATGGTTCAGAGATGTCCTCTAGGTGACCACTGTCATAAATGAGGTCCATCCTGGGACACAATGCATGACGTGCAAGTACGCACATGAGTGTGGTGGCCACGGGCCCAACTCCTGTTATGTTAGGACATATGCATGATCATATGCATGAGCATAATCCAGCACAATCCATGTGAGGATTGTGTGCGGTCACTGTGATTATGACCGCTGTAGACTTGACTGATCGGTGGCATATAGTCATGTGCCTCCAAGTATACTGTAACCATTCTCTTACAGTCTTACGTGGTTCCTGTATTGCCTCACTGCATTACAGTACATCCCTTGATCTGTGCATTGCCGACGTACGACCTGAGTGCTCCACAGGTAACGGCTCTGCAGCCCACTAGCTAGCTTGATGAATGCTGCGCATAGGTCCTTGCTTATAACAACAACAACTTGCATCTAACATGCATCAGGTGTGTGGCCAGCATGGAGTACATCACATGTGTACGCAGCTCAGACCCACACAAGCTGTCGATCTATTTTCTCGCCAATTCAGCTGTCATATAACGATGGAGAAAGGTTGGGGGAGAAGTACGACGTGCATGCTCAACGATGGACATCATTTTGCCCGAGCATCACACACATAGCGTCAGAACTCGCATGACGACCTTGCACGAAATTGTAATCAAAATGAGATTTACAATCAGTTCTGATCGTCTGCGGGCAACATGCGTCCGGGCGTTCCTGGCGTATGCTGTGCACCCTCCGCCATTTGTCTTGTCGCAGTAATGCGCATGTGGCGCTGGGGTCAATTTGGCAATCATGGCAATGTTGATGGAAGGCACACGACCTTTATATGTCAAGAGCAGGGAGTCACGGACGATTGTCCTCTTCCTTGGCACATGTCTTCGGGTGTACGTGGGCTGAATCGCGGTCCGTTACTACAGCGCAGCCACTCTCCTGCTGACACAGAGCACTTGGATCTGGCTCTCGGATCGTTTACCGAACTGTGCAGTCACAATTGATCAATGTTGAGAAGTACATGATAGCTGCAGCGTTGCGTGGTATCCGGTACGTCAGCGTCCTCATTGTTACGCAAGGGCTGTTGACCACCGCATGCACAGTGGTTTTGGTGGGATTGCCTCACCTGGGTGCGCCACCAGGCAAGGTGCGCCACCAATGGGTGAGCTACTTTGTAAGTCACAGGTTGTCTTTCGAATCCACATTAAATAGCATTCCTTGTAAATCATATGCCTCAAGGTGTCCATGTGATATGCTGATTTCATGATTTGTTGCGCATGGAAGCATGTACGTAAGAGCGGGACTCAGTTCTCCTCACCTGCGGGGTGCGTCAATTGACAGGGTGAGCTAGGCGCAGGGGATCCTGGTAACCAACTCCCCACATGTGGGCATATATCGGTGGCTGGGCACTACAATGACTTCGATCATGTCAAGCGAGTTGAAATGACTCCGATTCATGTGCAATGCACATCATTCAGTGATGCAGGGGTGTGCACCACTCACCCCTCGGGTGAGCTGTTATGTATGGCGAGCCAGGCTGCATGAGCCAAGGCCACCAGCACGCCAGGCCTCAAGAAGCCTCAAAGCATGTGAAAACACTGGGGAACATGAGTATTTGATGCGTGGACGTGAGGGGTACCGGTGCACCGATGCGCGGTGTGCTCAACACTTGAGTTGCTGATCAGCAGATATATGCAGTGATGTCAATCATCTCTCCCTTTGGGAACTGCATCATGGAGCCGCACACATGGGTTCAGTGCTAGTAGAAGGATTGCTAATTGATCTATTGCAAGACTTGTACTGTGCATACTGCCGTGGAGAGTCAAGTACTTGAGTGCCAACCGGTACACGGAGTGCAGCTGCATCAGATTGACTAATCGGTGGTGTGCACTTGAGATGACGAGTACCTCGTCCCCACATTGAAGCGGTCCACATTCGGAAAGGTTTGGAGATGTGAATTTGTGTGTGATGTCACGGAGATTTTGTTGTGTGTAACCTGACGCAGCTCAGGCATAGCTACGTGTTGCTCGCGAAGCGTTGTGCTGCTCCGGTCTTGAGACGCAACATTAGGGAACGTTTGCGGGGATTTTTTAAATGCCATACCTACATCATACTCAAGGTCGTCGCCGGGCCTGCCAAAACTGATCCACCGATGTATTGATGTCATTCACCAGCCGCGACCATCGCGCTCTATTATCTAGATGCGTGGAGTGGCTCCGGCAATTCGCCGTTTTGAAGAATTAATTAAGCTCTATACGCTGTACACGACATTTTTTTCTACCCCGCGCGATATGCCCTTGACGTGCCCGCTTGCAAGGGAGCCAATACGGCCGCGGGTGTAGGCAGAAATGCTGTATCGGTCACTCTGCTTCACCCGCTACTGCATGGTATTAGCTGTCACACCATAATCCTGCATTTTGACATGTACGTCTTTGTCAACTAAATGCAGCTACATCTACTTCCTGCCGCTGATCGAGGCCATGGACGGCGCCATCGCTGAAGGACCCTCGCATTGCGTGGCTGTGGGTGGTTTAGTTCCACAGTGCGTGCGCGATGCGATCGTCTGAGTCACGTCGACGTTTGGTACGAGCCACTTGAAAATTATCTGTGGTTGTCTAGGGCACGATCTGTGTCCGGAGAATGGCGTAGTATTAGCGATAGCAGAAACGTCGTCCATGGACGCAGTCACTGGCAAAGAAGAGGTCGAGATCTCAGTCGAACAGAGGAGCCAACGAGGGAAGAATTTGTGAGTCTTACATACAGCTGGTTCTGGTGCAGAAGGTGCGGCAAGAAGGTTAGACACACGGGGCACCTGAGTCGACATTTCATTTCCAAGACGCACAAGCGCAACGTTCTTCAGATGGTGGACAGTTGTTTCTCATAGCTAATGTGGTCACGCCGGAGCGCTGTGTATATGTTGCTGCAGGTGGCGACGCAAGTGCTCAACATAGGCAGCCATCTCCGCCATTACCCCAGCATGATGACCCGAGTGATCCTGCTAGCCCATATTCAAGACCAACAGGGTCTTCAGGAGTGAATATATTATATACACCAGCTGTCAGAACGCTGAGGACGAAGGGCCCAAGCTACCACCATACATACCGCCCCCAGGTGATGATCAGCAGTCGGAAGAGACATTCGTTGTTGTGCCCTTGTCTTGGGAGGTTGATGACACGGCCGCCACAAAGTCAAGGCCTCTTCTTGAGGCTGTCAATGGAGAGGATGATGCACAATATGCGGACAGTCCACGTTATTGTGTCCAGTGCAAAAGTTTCCTAGTCGTTATGACACTGCATCTCTTTACGATGTGGCACTCATTTATTTATCTTCTAGATCGTATCAAACAGGTCTAAGGTCACGCTCTGTGCGGTGCAGGATGTGGCCAGCCTCATCCGATTTGGAGAAGATGAGATCCGTTCCCGTGGAGGGGTCGACAGTGCTGCAGTTTTGGAGGCCTCCTCATCGCAAGGTCTCCAGGCTGCTCCGGATGTCAATATGCAGGTTCTCACTGCTGAGCTATTGTACCGCATGGATCTTCAGAAGGCTGCGCAACTAGATGAGGGGTTGCCACCTCCTCGACCATACACGGTGCGATGTTATCAAGACAACGCGGACGAGGTGGTGGCATCTGGGAGCACAATCACAGTCAGCCAAGCCTGCTTTTGCCTTGCCGCAATGAAATTGCGCGGCGGTATGACGCGAAGGGCGTTCGATGACTTATGCAGACTGTTGTCCATCGGAGACTTTCTGAGTGGCGACAACAATTTCATGCCTCGGTGTGTCCCCGAGTTTTGTTGGCTGCACAACCATTGTACATGTATGTGATGCTGCAATGATGTCCTGCTTGAGATGCACCCACACAAGACATTGTGTGTGACATATAGTAAACATCGTAGGTCTGAACATCTAATCAATGGGGTGTTGTGCCTCCAAGGTCCGGATGCATATGCATGGGATTTGTGTGACAATGGGCAATGCCCGACTGTTTATGGTCGATCGTAACCAATGGCTGAGAGACGTTTGAGGCACGGCGAACGTTGTGTCAATTGTGGAAACCTGCGTTACTCAAAGAGGAACAATCAATTGCAGCCTGCACGGAGGTTTGTTCACCTCCGTTGCCATGTCATGTATACACCCTGCATGCATTTATTCATGTGCACTTTCGCAAGTTTGCAGTGCTTATACTCTTGAGCTAGATGACGTAGTGAGACACATGTTTGGAGTCGAGATGTTGACGTGCACAATGACGTGCACAATTCGCGGGCACGCGCACACGAACCATGTTAGACTCTCTGGTGTACAAGCGTCTTGATGAAGTGCATGGCCACGTCATCTCAGCCCTGTCCAGTCAGGTCTCCGAGCACCCAGGTGACTCGGGCCTTGCTTCCCCAGAAGTGGCTGGGCCTTCCACCGCTGCAGCCGCACCAACATGTAGACCGGAGGTTTTTGTGGATCCCGATCCTAGCGATGAAATCATGACAGCTTCTGGCGATGTCTTGACTTTGTGTTATTCGTTATTTGTGGATGGTGTCCAGCTTCACCAGCATGGCAGAGCGACAACAGCAGTTGTGGGCATCAAGTGCCTTGATCTACCCGGCTTCCTCTGCAACACAGACTTAGCATGTTATCCACTAGCTTTTATCGGAGGGGAGAAAGAGCCATCCAATTTGCGAGAGTTCGGTTTCAGTGTTTGTTTTCTCCCGTTCACTCTTTTGTAACACAATTTGCAAGAGTTCATGTCAATCATTTGGGAGTAGTTTAAGACTCATGAACCCAATGGTTCTGTTGCCAAAGATGGTATGTGTGCGGGAGCCATTTCTCTCCGGCCATCTTCCCTGTCACTTCACCATAGGAGCGATGTGGTGCTTCTAGCACAGTGTTGTGATCCATGCGTGCTGGCATTGCAAGAAAATATGTGGTGGAAGGTCTTCCCATACGGGTTTCGGACACTTTCAGGCGGAAATGTCGGCAGGTATATCCTGTCTTCGTCTTTTCTTTCGCAGACACCCCGGCGAGGTGAGGATGGGCTTTGACAACTGGACACACCGGCTTTAGTAGTTGTGACAGATGTGGCATTCAAGGCATTCGCCTGCTTCCAGATGGAATCAAGCTAAACTGGACAGCTTTTGCTGGGTATCACCGCCCCTGCCCTGCCGTTATCCCCGACATAGACACCACCGTGCGGCACTCTTGTGCATGGTGCTGAATCAACTTGTCGTCTTACTGGCATAAGCTTGTTCATCTGTATACAGAACAAGCGCACCAAGAAAGTGAAGGTTATGGTCACTCAGACGGCGGTGTTGAATAAACACCGGTGCCCGGAGGCACGTAGCACTTGCAGGCACTACCCCTTATATATTTCTGAAACAACTGAGGTTTCCGCAGTAAGTAATCACAAAACGCGCAACCCCCGCACGCCCGCACCCGGGAGGCCGAACTCGGCAGCCAACTGCTACCCCGCGCGCATGTACTGCATCACCATTGCAGACTGCCATCGTCCCAAGAATTTTATCTCCATGACCGGGCGTCCTGCTGCCTCCGCATCGGTAGCTGCCCCGGCGCGAAGTGAATGCAAACCATACTGGCCCGGCCTGCCGCCCAGCACTGCGCAGCTGCAGCTCAGCCCTAGCCTGTTCCGGAGACAAGTCAAACACAAGCCCCCGGCGCGACCGCTTTGACAACACCATGCCATCAGGGCCTGCACCGCGCATAGACCACCCGGCTCTGCGAGGATGCGGAAATCTATTGACTCACAGTGGTTCTTGAAGATCTGCCGACCCGACACTGCCAGCCTCAGCAATAGCACTCGCCCGCCATCATTGGCACGGGTAAAAGACAAATGCTCCCAGCGAATCGCCGCAGCCTCCGAGCAACACAAAAATGCACGGTAGGACAGCAGCCACCATGCCCACAGCTGCTGCTCGTGTTCACTCCTCCCCTCCATCCCCAACCTCCCCTGAATTGCCCGCAACCCCTCCCGGCCCACCGAGAGTTTGGGCTCCCGATCATCCGCTCTTCGCATAATGGCCCGTTGAGTGAGATACAGCACTGACCCGATCGTCGTGTTCACCTGACCACGGTCTCACAGCGTGGCGTGATCCCACTTAAACGCTGCCAACTTCGCACGAACTGTGGCCTTCTTGAGGTGCAGCACTTCTGATGCATGCAAAATCCAGTATGCGGCTGATTGTTCTGATTGCAATGGTAGCCCTAATCGGGCACAGAATTTCTGACATTGCTGAAATTGCTGAGTGTACGCTTTCAGCGTGTTTGAACTGTATGCCAGCCCCGTGAGCACTTCCCGGAGATCCTCTCCCTGCACACCATCCCCGGATGGAACCCAAAAGCAACAGAATTACGCCCCCCTCTGTCATGTGTGCGTGTGTGTGCGCAATTAATGGCAGCCCGACAGATTGTATAAGTTTGAGTGTGTGCCCCCCTCGCAGTTCCGGCGTGTATGTTCCCGTGATCGACCATCCCGCTAGCACGAGGCCTGAGGGGAGGTGTGCATATACCGATACCACAGGTCGCTGCTTAGACTATCCCCTATTACATGTTGAACGCGGCCGCCACCATGTCGACCCTCGTCGAGGAAACATCAAAATTATCCCCAGAAGGGTGCGCCCGTATGGAAGCTGCGGGAACAACCACATCCGACAACACACCTAGGCGCATCAGCTCACGGGACTTGGTCAAAGGGAACCATGGCTGCGTTGGCCACCACGGCAAGACAATAACCATACGCAATCGCTCGCGCAGCACATGAGCCATTAATCTATACACAAGCAGGCCCGGCGGAAAGGCATACAGGCGGCCTGGATGGACAAACGACAACACATCAGAATGCAATGCCGTGTTCATGAACGGCGACACGACTGGTAGTTCCTCTCCTGTTGTGGGGTGACTTTGTACTGAACCCGGTGATGCACAACAATCCACATCAAATGGCCCTTTCCACGCCCACACATCACGGAATGCTTTCTCACTCAACATACAATCAGCCTGGTTTGCGGCGTGGGCAAATCCCTCGCCGCCTTGGAACACAATGCCGTCGGATGCTAGAACCTGGCAGCTGATCTCTATCCCAAACCGTAGCGCGGTACCCCACAACCTAATACTCAATGCATGCAGCGCAGTGTCATGCACGGAACCCTTGGCCGCTGCAACCGCCGCGCCAACGACGTCAGTACAGAAATGCACACGCTTGTGCCGCCACTCGCCACCGTGTTGGGCACAAATGGCCACCATCTTGGCCAACGCGCGTACCGGCCGGGAGCCCTCGGCTCTCCTGTCCCACGCTCCGCTGACAATCTCAGCCACGCAGAACCGGCGTGCAGATCTCTCACCCGCCAGGTGCCCCAACACAGCCCCCCCCTGCCCCAAGCACTCGCCCAACAGCCCTACCACGGCAACATGCTTCCCAAACCGTGCTGAACATACCCGGAAAATGCTCTGCAACCAGAACCGCAGTTCTGCGATTGCGAGCTCACCTAGTGCAACTTTGCATGAATAATCCCGCCACAGAAACGCCCCTCGCACCACTGCTTCCATCTGCACCGTCGCACCCCGCTTCAGCGGCGATGATGCTACCCCCCACATGAGCCCACGAGAAAAAACTACCACCCCTGGGCACGCCGGCCGGAACGCGACCAGCTTGCCCACTACCCGAGCGAGTGCCCTGCCTTCCACCCGCCGGTGTGTCCGTAGAAGTTCCGCTGCCATCATCTTGAAGCTCATTACCTTTTGCTCCGGCACGTACAATCTACAATGCCGGAGGTCCATTTAAAGTCCCAGGTGCCCTAGCAGCTGGCCCTGCTCAAGAAGGCTCTTCTTCCGCGACACCCTCAGCCCCAACCTGTGTAGAATCCCCAGCACCTGAGCCCTCATCCACAGTGCCCTCTCCCGTGACTCCGCGAAGAAGATCAAGTCGTCGATGTAGAAGCTCACCCTGAACCCCCTTGACCTAAAGATTGCTACTACCCTCTTCACCGCAAATGAGAAATCGCGGGCGCGGAGGCTAGGCCGAAAGGCATGACTTTGTACCTGTGCACCTTCTGCCCCACCCGCAAGACGCAGAAGTCCTTCATTGCCTCCGCCTGCGCAAACTGAAGATAACCCTTCTCCAGATCTAAGCTGAACGCCCAAAATCCAGGCGCCGTCATCGCTGCTATCTCCGCCCACGCCTCCATCTTGAATTTCTTCTCCTTCAAGCCCTTGTTGGTGGGCTTGCCGGACCAGCAAAACCGGCTCATCTCCCCGTTCTTGTACGCAATGACCACATTGCACACTATGGTCCCCGGCCGCAGATCTTCAATCGCGACCTCTTCAATTGCCCCCACCGACAGCAGCGTGTCCTTGACGTGTGCCTCAGCCCATCTTAACTCCTCCATCTTCAGCTTCAGCTCGCGCGGCTGCGCATCCCTCAAAAGCGTGAGATCCACCCATACCCAGTATCCCTGCTGCAACCATCGTCTAAGCCGCGCTGTCAGATGCACATCCTCTTCTGCGAAAACCCCGTCCCAGTCGCCCTCTCTCCCTAGGAGATTGCCTGCCCTGAAACCACCCTGAAACCGCGGGTATGCATCCCAGAACACATCGTCCATCCCGATACTCGATGCCCATACCCCCCCTTCTGGCGGATCGTCTCTGGAAAACGTCCTCACCGCGCGCATGACCTCGTAGAGCTCCTTGATCTCATCAGTCCCCCCCCCCCCCCCCCCCCCCCCCCCCCCCCCCGGCCTGACCCGTCTACCCCGTTTCTTGGAACCCTCGTTGCCACAACACCCTGCCCCACCAGCGACCCTCCCTGCTGCCCTCTGAAAACCCCCCGCCCAATTGCTGCTTCGGCCTCATGCACTCCCACCTCGGCCCCCCGTGCCATCATGCGCGTCGCTGAGTCCTCTGAGGAGGAGGCGCCGGGTAGCGCGGCGGCTCCCGAGACCGAAAGCGCACTGCGGCAGGCGGCGTCGGCGATCTGAGCCATCCTCCTCGGGCATCTTTGGCTCGCAAGGCGTCCTCACCGCGAGCCTGCACCTCACTGGCGACAAAAGCCCGTATCTCCTCCATGGAGAGGCTGGGCCGATCCGACCTGGATCCGCGCATCCCCCCCATCCCTCCATCCTGCATTCCGAAGCCAGAGAGCTGTCCGGGTCCCCCTCCAGCACTGGCCGCCCTGCCTTTGTAGACGAGCGGATTGCGATCTGTGTCGAAGCTGGCCCCGCACACACCCGTGAAGTGCTTGCCGCTGGTGTCCTTGGCTCCGCACCGGAAGCACTTGCTGGTCCGCGCCGCCTTCATGATGTCCTCGCGGGGCACCGGCAGCCACGCTGCCTGCCTCATGTCATCAGGGGACGCGGGCAACCGGGGAACACGCGTCACATCGCTGCTGAACAGGCCCTCAAGCACAGATATCGTCTCCGCATGCCGCTTCTTCTCCGGCCCGGAGGCCGTCTCTTCATGATGCATCGGTGCTGAGAGGGGCCCTGCGAACACGCGGTGGACCGCCGCCTTCACCCACGCCTCCGTGCGCTCCGCCGCCTTGTCTGCCGACAGCTCCAGCTCCTCATTGGAGTCCAGAAGCAGCCGAATACCGCGGCCAAAGCGGTCCCACCTCGCCGACATAGCCGGGTGAACTGCCAGAGTCCCCGTTGACGTCCTGGCTGAAACCTCCCGTTTAAACAGCTCCAGGGCCCCCTATTCCTCCTCTGAGCGACGCTCCCATCGTCTGGAATCTCCACCCCCAGGTGGCGGCTGGACAGCTGTGGTCGCGGCAGCCCATCGACCCATGTCCACCTCCGCCCCCGTTGGATCGCCATGCGGCGCCCGCTGAGGCGCTCTCCGCGACCATCGCGCGAAATCTGACCCTGCATTTGCGCGCCCCTTGGAAGCTACAGTCCGGCCCAACCTCGGTTGTATGAGGGCCCGAAATCACTGCCCCACCCGTAACCCTCCCCAAGTACCCATGGGGCAGCCCAGCCTGCCCCATTCCCGAGAGCCCCTCCGCCAGCCGCGGAAGCAGCCATGGCTCACCCTGAACCTGTGACTTGAACTGAGTTCAAGCCCTGCCAAATGCAGCGCGGCGGCATGCCCGCTACATGTGTGTCGAAGACACGTGGCACACATGAAACGAGCCTGGTCTCATGTAGCCTTGCATAGGCTGTTCACCAGGTAAACTGAATCCGGACCCCATGCATGGAAAATTTGTCTCGGCCACAAAGCCGCCGCTACACCTATTCTGATGTGTAAATCCATGAGGGCTGCTCACGATGAAGGCAACATGCATTATGACAATGCGTTCAAACTGTGAGCATAGCTGACATGCTGTCGACACATCTCTGTAAGCTTGCGGGTCACAACCGTCTACCAGGCATATCACATAGCTCCACCGGCGCTCGTGCATTCCTCATATCATCTCCGAGGCGACACTGTCAAGCTTCATGTGCATGTCATGCGCCAAAACTTGCTTGTCGACACAAAGTGACAGCTACTGTGCCGGTACGCGTGTCCGTCAGCGGAAGCTGGTCTGTCATGAGTCATGACAAACCATGTGTGCAAGACAATCTGCGCGACGTACGGAGCGGCTGCGTGAGTGTAGCTGAGCAAATTTCGCAGCGCTGGATCTGGCCTCCGTGTACTCACAATCTACTCGATTGAATACTCTCGAGGAACACATCACTTAGCAGAGACTGTACCGCGGCCGCGGGAACGTCAGCGCCACGCTCTCTCGCTTCAGCTCTGATCGACAAGTTGGTATCCATGCGGGCTTTGCCACAATATCACGACCAGAAGCGGACCAAGCCTGAGCAATGCAACATATCTGACGATCATTTGAGCCAAGAAGTGACTGAAGCTGAGCCTGAACTCCCGCTTCGACGGCCGAGTCGAAGTCACGCTCGTCTGCGGCGCGGCGAGTAGCTGCTCGCCGCGACCAGGCTGCCTCCCCGTCGGCATGATCTCCTGCTCTTGACCCGACTGAGCTTCTGCGATGTCGCTTCGTGGAGGTGAAGCAGCCCGACCCGAGAGTCCCGATCGCTCCCGGCCTGCCTTCCTGGCTCCAGCACGTTGCGTCGAATCGCTGGCCTTGTCCCCTCTTACAGCTGCATTAGCTGCACGAGTCCTAGCTATAATTTACACGGGGAAGTCGAAAAAAGCAGTTGCTCAGACCAGACGACGACGCTCCAGCCGTGACCTCGCAATAAGTTTACTACAGCTTGACCGACAAACTGAGCTAAAGAAGAGCAATCAGCTGCACAGTACAAACATCTCTTGCTTAAAGAGCTCCAGCCAGCTCCCGCCTATATGCTCCGCGTGCCACCAGCTCATAGCTGCTCTCGACATCAGTCATGAGCACCTCTGGCCACGCCTACTGCCGGTACAGAATGCGTCCGTCTCCATCACCCACCATAATCGCGATTATATTACACATAATCTACGTTGGTAAGAAGTGCCAGCAGAAGGAGAAAACCATTAATGTGCAATTCGGTAAGAACGGTCAGCCTGACCAAGCTACGTTGCAAAGTGTCTTGGTCGATGATGTGCAGCACCGCGCCTGCAGCACCAAGGCCCTCAACATCACCTGCCCTCAACATGTTGAGAAGTATAAATTGCCTGAAATGGCAAGAGACGGCGGCCAGCACTCTGCAAACCCACACACAAGAGATCATAGACGTCTCAAACGAGGTCCGTTTGCCCCTATTCGTATTGATACTCATGCATGTTGTAGTGGTAATCCTCGACATTAGTTGATCATGCTATTCAATGGGTATCAAATGCCTGCGTGTACAATTGCCTATAATATCTAATCGCTGTGCCGTTGACTTCAATGCACGCTGGTGGTGCAAGCCATAAGCAACACGTCACTGCAGCGACGTGTCTTCTTATCTCGGGTATGCAGATGTTGACTGCGGTTTGCACGATCCGTGCAGATTGCGAAGCAGCCGGGCACTCGCGACATAATCATGCCAACAAAAAACACAAGGATATTGGGTGTCGCGGAGTGAACCCGTTCCAATTGAGCGGCTTGTTGGGATACGAGTAAGCGCTGTGGTTGACTGATTACTTGGAGATTCTGTCTCTTACGCTGTGAATGTTAACTTTGTATGTTTGTATGTTTGTATGCAGTTTTCGATTGACTTTCGTGGATCCCATGTCGCACTCAATACTGTACAGCCTACTTCGTAACTTCATGGAATTGATTTGCAACTACTTCGTAACTTCATGGAATTGATTTGCAACACCACGAACGGCCTCGAAGTTGATGGCATGGGGTTCTTCCTAGCAGGCCAGCTGCAAGATCGGATGGACGCTTTCAGTGAGAAATTTGAGTATCCAAGTGCATACAATCGCCGCCCACCGAAATTCCGTCGGGAAGCCTCACTTCTCCAAGAATTCAATGTAATCGTGGCTATCCATGTTCAACTCCATTGCTTGCAGGGGAATCCCATTTTCAAAGTGGCTCTTTGAAGAGTTGAACACCGCTATGGAGATTACCATTGCCATGATCATGTACGGAGCAAGATCAGAAATTCATCCAGGGATCTTGAATATGTGGGCCCATTTGCCGAAGTTCACTTTGTACTTGCTACACTATCGACCAGGGCAACACACCGACGCACAGATTTTAGACGCACAGAGGGAATTGTTCCAATTTGGTGAGTATGCAGAACAACACTTGCATTGTAAGTCCTTGACATGTCTTGTCCACCGTTGCTTTGCTCACATACCTCAGCAAGTCATGGCCACATTGCCTGGAGCGTATCTACGTGAGGATTGGGGAGAGAGAATGATTCGCCACACGAAGGGCGCAATTACTGGACATGCAACGAAGCACGCAGCAAGAGCATCTGCCGGCGTATGTCTGGTTGAAATGGGGCTGCGCGCCAACCAGTAGCAACACCCGTCCATTGATGAGCCTTTGCGCGCAATTCGTCCGACACCGTCACCACGGCCAAAGGACACGGGCGACGACTATGGCACCTTGCTGCACACCCTGTCACCCGCCTACACCGGCGAAGATCGAGATGAGGTGTGTAATTGTACTAGCATCTGTGCAACGTGTTCTGTGGCCCAATTTGCAGTGACAACCGCACTGTACCTACTCCAGATTTGCAAGTCTTCAGGTGAGTACATTCGCCAAGTGCCTCCCGGAAATGGCAGACAGGGCAAGCAGAGCTCACAGAGTTGAAGGAAAACTGGAGATAGCCGGTTAGTTGAAAGCAAAACATATCAAGGGCACTAAGAACAGACAGAAAGGCGGCATTGACCATGAAGATGATCAGAAGGCTGAAGTGCAGTGCTCAGACTCTGCGGCCATTCATCGCGGAGCATTTGTAGTCCGTACTGCGGTCGGCACCAAGGCATATGGGCGTACCCACTCAGATCAGTATGTGTATGTTCCCTTCCGGGCTGGTGGGGCACACAATGCATGTGTGATGCGTATCAATCAACTGTTGCTAGTGAAACATGCGGGTATGGGCCGGCCGAATGACGAGGCCATGTTTGCAGTCGGGAAAATGTGGGACCATCTTGTTGTGAGGAAGGGTGTCGGAGACTCACTTCAACGATGATCCAGCATTAGGAGCATGTACCATCCCGAGGGCCCTTTTCTTGGCACCAAAACGGCGTGGAATGGGCTATAGGATTGCAGTTTTCTGCGACACATTCACTGTCCTTGTGTGTACATTCCTGACCCGGCCGGTGACACCTTCATGACAGTGGGGAAAATGGGATATCATGGTAGGATGGACTTGCAGTGGAAGCCCGGGAGTTGGCTACCGTGTGATGAAGATTGTGATGAGAGGTAATCACGGTCTTGTGTGATTCATAAAGAAAATATAACTCAGTAGCTTCTAGTCGTGTGTTTGGGCTTCTGTTCGGCCGTGTCATATTCACCTCAGAGCCGACATATCTCTGTCACCGTCGCCGTCAAAGGCACAATGAGCACAATTGCGTCCCTTTGGGAGATTCAAAGCAGCCTCTGAGCTGTCCGTAGCGACAGGCTCGCATGAGTGTGAGATTGCAGTGCTGTGGGCACGGTGCAAGTCACTGCAGCACACGGCCATGCACTGCATCAAGGGCTGATGCCGCTCTTCCGTCATCCATGCATAAACATACTGTTGACTCTGCCTGCCAAAGTTGAGATCCAAATTCCAAGCAGCCTCTGAGCTGTCCGTAGCGACAGGCTTGCAGAAGTGTGAGATTGCAGTGCTGTGGGCACGGTGCAAGTCACTGCAGCACACGGCCATGCACTGCATCAAGGTCTGATGCTGCTCTTCTGTCATCCTTGCATGAACATACTGTTGACTCGAGCTGCCAAAGTTGAGATCCAAATTCCAAGCAGCCTCTGAGCTGTCCGTAGCGACAGGCTCGCAGAAGTGTGAGATTGCAGTGCTATGGGTATACAGGCACAGCATGATCGAGGCAACTATGTGCACGAATGATTTTCAGTATTGTGAAAGTAAGCGGGCATACCCCTGGTACACGGTGTTGCATTGCAAGCGTCGCTTGGTTGCTTGAATAAACACCAACCTGCCGTGTTGCACTACTCAGGGACGATACGTATGTACATAGTCTGGCACGACCAAGAGTAGTAGTGAATGTTGCACTCATGACAGGAGGAGTCGTAGGTGTAAGGTTGGAACAACACAGAAGCAGACAATGCCAATTATAAATCTGCAGACAAGGGTTCGTGACTCATGGAAACCAATGCTTCCGCATATAAGCAGAAGCCTAGCATGTGGCAAAGGTGCAGACATATTCCATGAGCATGTCGAGGTGGATATCCACTCATTTGTTCCCGCAGTTGTGAATGAGGACAGACACGTCGATATACAAAATACCAACGTTATTCATTATTCATTAGAGGTACCTCTTACATCGTTGACTGAATGGATCCGTGTGCCCGGAGCAACATCATGAAGGCACCTCACTGGTACTGCAGCTCAGGCTAGACGCTACATATAGCTAGTTGCGTTTGATGTGCAACACCTTTCAAAATTATTGACTATCCATTTCACATTGTACATGTCGATTATAAACTCATAATCGTGTCAAATAATTTTGAAAGCGATTGCACACGAAATACTTGTGTACAACGCATCGTGCGCTGAAGGTCGATGTGGCTACGAGTGCATCAGACCGACATGCTCAATCACTAATTGCAAGGCGATGATAACTGAGCGAGTCAATTTCAGAATACATGTGCACGTAATCATGCACAAAAGCGTCAGCGAGTGACCATGTTTCCAAACCTGGCGCATACATTTTGCGTCCGTTCAACGTCGAGATGAGGGGGTGTCTATAGCGGCCCGGGCAACGTCCACGCGCTTGTTCGAAATTCTAGTTCGAATGATGCGTTTGGATTCCAAAAGCAGCACAAGCGACCACGGCACACGTAAGCCATACAACTCCGCTGTAGCTGTACAATCCCAAATGTATTGCGGCGTTATAACTTACGCGTTCCAAAGAGACCGTTGCCATGGCAGAGCAAGCGCCACCTCCTCGAGTGAGGGACTTGACAGCTCTAATCGTGGTGATAGATGACAAGGAGCTGCATATTTCGCTTTTGAAACGGAAGAATGTTTCGGAGGAAGACTGCCTGACCAGTCGTGCTGCCGAGTTTGGACGCAAAGTCAACTCTCGATGTTTCCGGCTATATCACAGTGTTGCAGGCGCATGTGAAGTCGACGACCACTGTGTAGATGAGATCTTCGAGTCACAAGTCATTATCCCGTACAAGCAGAAAATGCTATGGCCACATGCGGTGCACCGCACCACTAGTGTCATCCGTCTAGATCCGCCGCGGTCCGGGGAGACTGTGCCGTCCCCGACAAGGCAGAGCCAGCAAAGCGGCAACAGGATTGTGAGAAGAGCTGCTCATGTGCGTGCCGTGATCGTCTTCGGGCATATTGCGTTCATGCAGCGCGTGATTGTTAGGAGCCAATGATTGGCATTCAATCCAACATCGGAATTTCGATGTTGAATGAGGCGCACGGTGCTTGCAGGCTGAAAGGGAAATGAACATCAAGCTGCAACTTTCATGCCTCGCATTACGGTTGCCGCATTCACTTATGCGGCCATGCACCTGCCCATTTCGAAATTGCCACTCTCCCATCACTTGCCTTGGGAGCTGTGATCTCAAGCCTCATCCGCAACCTGTTAAGGGATCCGGAGGTTGACGCATGGAATGTGGAGGAAGCAATCGCAAGGCTGACGTCAGAGGTATGGCCGATTCAGAATGTTGTGAAGGAGGAGGAGTAGCCGGTGGCGCCAAGGGCAATCTACACCAACCGAGGCAACTGCGCTCTCACTTTGCGCTGCTGCAGGAAGTCGAAGGCCTGAAGCAATTCCGAAATGCGTGGTCGATTAAGAAGAGCCGGACTGAGATTTTGCGAATGGTGTTTCAATACATCGACAGATGCTG
Organism: Ulva prolifera; assembly: GCA_023078555.1. Lineage (NCBI taxonomy): Eukaryota > Viridiplantae > Chlorophyta > Ulvophyceae > Ulvales > Ulvaceae > Ulva > Ulva prolifera. The sequence continues at coordinate 4,421,786 of CM041198.1, read as the reverse complement.
CGAGCATGAGCTCAAGGCCGATTCTGCCAAGGAAGCCAAGGCCGCTTTTAGACAGGTATCCAAGGTCATTGACACCGACAATTCAAGCAAAAATACGGACCTCATGTGATCTTATCTTCATATCATGGGCTCAGGTCCTGCAGAGGACTGAAAATCTGGAACATTTGCTGACAGAGGAGCCATGGGAATTTTCAGTGGATGACCGAAAGCTGATCGTCGAGGGCCTGCATAAGGCCATTGACGAGCTCGCAGCTTTCAAGAAGTCACTAGGCGCGAAAAAGTACCGAGAAGAGACCAGAAGAGCGGTCAGTGGATTGGCCACATCCAAGAAGACTGGTGTCGTACGTGATCTATACCTGACACCACACCACATGATACAGTTGTGCTCCATGTAGCAAATGTCATGTACAAGGATGTCTTGTATGCAGGGGCTGCGGGCTTTGACAGCGGAGTTTGGAGACATGCTGCAATTTGATAAGACGCTGGACGGGGCACTCGATGCAACCATGCCTGTTGGCAACTCGACGCAAGAGCTGCAGAAATATGAAAATGTACAGGCATGGGGTGACGATTGGGGAACCCCCTTCTACAGCACAGATAAGTCTCCGCTTTACCCCATCTACCAACAGCGCTCTGTGCAAAAGCCTCAAAAATCAAACAGAGAAACAGCTGCTTGAAACGCCAGAAGAGTGCACTATGAAAAGGATCTTTGCTGCATCTGGTCAGAATGTCAGCGCCGGTTACATGCTCTTCCAGACACGGCATCCCCTGCTCGTATGGACAGTTCCAGTGCCACAATTTGATGGACAGTCGCAAGCATATTCACACGAGACCGCCGAGACGGACATTGATGCAAATTCTGACGAGGATCCGTTGCCCGATAACCAGCCCTCGGGACAGGGGGTGCCCCCAACATCCCGCACCAGTATCGAAGGTCCGAGGTCAGGCCGCCTGCATGTGGCGGGTGTCTTGATGCTGAATTGCATCGTGCCATATGTGGTAAGATTTCAAATGCATGGGCGATGCACCGGTCGTGCCTGTGTCACTAGCTACGCACCGAAACCAATGTGAACGGCGCTCACAAGAGAAGAAAATACACGCAGGCTGCCCTGTTCAAGATCCATGGGTTGCAACCTCCGCACGAGCTCATAAACTTCACTGAAGCTCTCAACACAACAGTTCCATTGAGACCAAGCCTGGGGGCACACCAGGAGGCTGACGTGGCAGATAATGAAGATTCAGATGGAGCAAAGTTTGAATCCGACCATGAAGACGGGGAGCCTAAACAGCAGGCAGTAGCAGCAACAGTGAACTTGAGGGCAGAAAAAAGAAGCCGTCGAGGCAATGCCCCAAGGAAGTCGCCATTGCAGGGGTCATCTGCTACAGCCCGGCCAACGGGTGTCAACTCAGCGTCAACAGGATCTGGGAGGAAGTGCAAGGTGGTCAGCGTGGCAAAGCAGTCTACCCAGCTATCAAGTGATGGTAAAACTGCTGCGGTATGTCCACTGCTGTTTATGAGTGCACCGGACAGATGTGACTACTCATGCCTGTGCCCGTCCCGAAGGCAAACTCGAGTGCTGCACTTACTCCACAGCATAGCCGGTGGCACTGCAGGAGCCCGACACCGAGGAACATGAGATTGCACCAGTAGCTGCGGTTGCCCCGTCTAGGAGGAAGTGCAAGGTGGTCAGCGTGGCACAGCAGCCTACCCAGCTATCAAGTGATGATAAAACTGCGGCGGTATGTCCACTGCTGTTTATGAGTGCACCGGACAGATGTGACTACTCATGCCTGTGCCCGTCCCCAAGGCAAACTCGAGTGCTGCACTTACTCCACAGCATAGCCGGTGGCACTGCATGAGCCAGACACCGAGGAACGTGAGATTGCACCAGCAGCTGCGGTTGCCCCGTCTAGGAGGAAACACCAGACAAGTAGCCGACGCAACAAGCCTCCTAAGCGAGGCAACAAATCATAGAAAGCAGTGCACCTTAAGTACGCATCTCAGAGCCTCCAGATGTGCCAATTGGTTAACCACCTGCTCTCATGTCTACTTTTACGCATGCAAGATCTTACGTTGACGTAATGAAACATGCAGTTGCAATTAATTGTTGCTGATGTCAGCGTTGATGCAGCTTGCAAACGTACGGGGGCAGCAACACACTGTCACAGTGCGTGCGCCTGCGGGCAGCAATGTGGTGACAGGTGCACCCATGCAAGGACGATCCGCGGATCCGGTGTAGGGGTAAGCCGCCAGCAGGATTGTCCCGGAGTAGTGAGGGAGATCCTGCGGGGATCTCCCGCCGTGATTTTGACTATTCAGTGTGCATATATGGCTGTGCACACAGAGAGCTGTAACCGTTCTTCTCACTGTTTCACGGTACTAGCTGTATCATGTCTCCCCTTAAGCATCTCTCTGGTTCTACCTCTGTGCGCAGTAGGTATGAGATGCTGGCCTCCTGACCTGACGTAAGACTGCGTGTCTGACCTGTACGAAGGATAGCCTTTCTGTCATGGTATCGATGAATGTTTGCGTTATGTCTTTACGGTCTTGTATAGGAAGCCGTCGGCCAAAGTCTGTGCGCAGACACGGCGGGCATTCCACTGTTCTGCCGGCGCTCAGACCGCGGTCATAAGCGCAGGCATCATTCAGCAATCTCGTAGCATATTGTTATTAGATACAATTCGGGAAAGCTTGTTTTTAATGATCAGCGCTGGGAAAAGCGAACGCGTTGGCTTATTTTCACAACCTGTCGGCTTGCGAGGCATCCCATCGGTGAGTCGCTGCGCGCGACAAACCACCGTCCGACCTAATGCAGGATGTCTAACTCCGATCACTCTAACGCCAACTCTCCTGGCGAGGAGGGGCAGGACGAGGCTGACCAGCAGCCAATCGTCGACAGGGACGCTGACCAGCAGCTCCCTGAAGGAGAACAGCCCGCGGGCATGTTGCGTCGTGGCGGACGAGTTGTCCGACCACGACCCTCTTCCCACACTGGGCAGAGCAGCCAGTATGTGCCTTTTTCCTCTCATGTTGTGAACGATCATGGTCACACTGAGTCTTTCATCACACTCGAGACGTTGACCGAAGCGCTGCGTGCATCTCGGGGATGTAACAAGCCTGATTTATCGAAAGAAAAACTCCCTGAATGGAATTTTAAGACCGAAAGCTTCGTTGCGTACGAGCAGAAAGTCTTTTTGTGGTTAGGTCAATTCGAGCTAGATCATCTGTTGCAGCACGCACCGTCCGCGGACGAAAAGTTTGTCCACACCAGAGCAAGGACTCAAGAACTTTTGTTTTTGCCTTACGCGGATAGGGTCACTGTCTATCGCATGTCAAATCTGTGTGAAGCATGGGCCTATCTAACTCCAAAGTATAGGCCTAGCACTGAAGCTGAGATCCACAGACTGTGGAGCCGTTTCAACTCACTGTCACAGAGAAATATAGATGTTGGGTCCTCCTGTGGTGAAGTGATGAGTGTGTACACTCAATTGGAGGCACTAGGTGCTGATGTGGGCCAGCGATGGCTTCGTTTGAAACTTTTAGAAGTGGGGAGGAGTTCAATGTTGTGCGCGGCGAAGTCCAACACTCCTCCCATCATCTTATCATTGCACGTTTGACTGAGCATGCTGATTTGCTCAAGCAGCAGCGGCTGCAGGCTAGGTCTGGTCCACCCGCGGGCAAACTAGGTCAAGGCTCACGCAATAAGCGAGGCGACGGTTCTGCAGTTGCCGCGCTCGACGCTAGCAAGGCTCCTCGCGAGGAGACCAGGACCCGCTTCTTCTACAAGAAGAAGGGACACTTGCGTGCGAACTGCCCCCAGCGCAAACAGGCCGCGACCAATGATGTTTGTGACGTAGAACTGCCTGAAGAATTCCCGGATCACGATGCCTTGAGGCTGTGGAATTTCATCATAGGTAACGGTTCTGATATTCATGTTGTGGGCAATCATGACATGTTTACCAAGTATGGTCCGTGATAGAGGACTGCCAATCGCGCGGGACCAGGCAAGATCCCCAATATGGGCATGTGAACCATTCAGGTGAACCTGGGCACTTACGTGGATGAGCATGGGAATAATCACCCTCTGGATGTGGAAATCCCGGGTGTGTATTTGTTCAAATGCAAGCGCGAGTGGAAGCGTCATACCGTAAGTTTAGTTGGGCGAAATGTTAAGTATTTGTGCGGAGTACTTAGCACATGACGCCTGAGATCTGGGATCACACCTGCATGGTCAGTATCTAAGTCAGATACCTGAGCCATGACCTTGTTCGACCTATACAGAGAGCTGGAATGTGTCTTCTCATTCGCGGGCTCGTGACTGCCACGTGTCACCTCGTGCGTGCATCCGCATGTGCACATGCCTTGTGCGCTACGAGGCCCTTTCTCAACAGTATTATGCCCCTGAGTGTCCGTACACCATACTGAGTACTATGGGTCTTCGTCATGAGCAGATATACTTAGACACGCGTAGAAGTGTGTTGTATGTCCCCGGTTTTGGAGATATGGCTACTGGTAAAGAGGATGGGTCCAAATACCAGGAGCTGGACGGGGATAAATGTCGTGTCTTTGCTTTCAAAATGTGTTCCATCGAGAACCCTGTTCTTGAGGGCCATCCTGTCAATAGGGGAGAGGTCTGGTCTGACCAGAGCAGTCCGACCTCTGTTGTGGAGGATCAAAAGCAGTGGTGTCATGTGGCCGCTGCGGCGATTGACCTGAAGCACCCCAATGCTGGGGGAGCTGAGGTCCCACATGATGCTCACTTGCTGGAACCTGCATTTCTCGCTCATTTGTCGTTTCACCATTCGACTTGGGTTTTGAAGCGGATGCAGTCAAATGGTGACTTTTATGGTGATTTATATTTGAAAGTTGACCCTGAGCCAATGGGGAATCGTTGTCACGGCTGCAGAATTGGCAAAGTGCCTGCGGGTAAAGTCTCAGCTAGTAATCGTGAGCTATTAGGCCAGGCGAAATACCCTGGCGAGCAATTGCATGCTGATTTGGCTGGTCCCATCACTCATGTTGGGATCGGCGGTGTGAAATATGTTTGTTTGTGATGTGCGCCTTCACCCGTTATACTTTCATTGTCTATTTGCGTAAAAAGAGTAAGGCTGCGGCCATGATCTCTTGCATCATTGAGCGCATTCGGGTGAATGTGGTGAAGCCAAGTGAACCGGGTGTGCGCATCCTTCACACCAACAAAGGGGGAGAGTTCATGGTTGAGGCCTTAAAGCTCTACCTCAAGCGGAATTGTGCTAGAGCGTCAGTGTCTAAGGGGGCCCCGGACCGCCGCCGCCCCCCTTTTTTTCTCACACGGGGGGGGGGATATTATGGACCTCAGCGGAGCAGCTGCAATTTATTATAGGCTGGTTGGCATTTTCTTGCCGAGGCTTAACAGGCCATTCTGGACCTCAGCGGAGCAGTGAAACACAAAA